>JACJUY010003460.1:35509-73323 GCA_014220935.1 Platorchestia sp. MABIK
CCTAAATAAACCTAAGTTTTTGAGCTGGACCTACAGATGCAGAGGTTGTTGCGTGACAATGAAACGACAATAACATAATAGAAACAAAACTTAAAAATGTAGCCAATAAGAGAAAAAGTTTGCGAGGAGATTTGATTTTTAACTGAAAAAACATACATTGACCAGATTGGATGGGTGACAACTTATATACATGATGTACGTACGTATCTGTTAAATTCTTAAGCTAGATGACATGTAGTAGAGTTTTGAAGTAAATAATGTGCAGACGAACGGGCTATTGTGCTTTTGAGTCGATCATGCTGAGAAAATCATTTTCACTAATTTTCAAATCAAATCTTCCTTCATTTAATTTGGTATTTTTCACTTAACGAAAGCTATTCTCAAAATTGTTTCATCAAATTAGTATCTGAATAGGAAGTGAAATGAGTTCATTAAAAAATACTGTGTGTGAATTTCCGAGTGCCTCGTTTACCAAAAATGTCTTCGAATCCGCAGTACCCTTCATTGCTGAATTAATTTGGAAAAATCAACGACGTTGCTGTTCTACAGCGCCCTTATTCTGTTTAATTGTAGTACATAAGAGGTCGAATGTTATTCAATGCATGGTTTTGGTTTGAGCAAAGTGTTAGATTACTGTTAGTACAGAAAACTATAGGATTGTTCTTCTACTCTGTTACTATTCTATTCTATATATACCGGGTATGTAAGAAAAAGGTACAAAATTACACACCAAATATAAAATGGCCAAATAAACACTTTTTCTTATATGAAACATTTTGAAAAACACCAAGTTTTTTGTGATATTAGCTGTATATGGTTTTAAACGGTGAAATTTAATGATTCAATTACTCGTAATATCTATTTTTGAATTACTTTACAAAAATTATTCAAAATATGTTCCACCTACAACAATGCACTTTCAAATCTTAGCCTAAACCACAACCTAGTATTAGGAAACACGTCTGGTATCTCAGAAATTTCACCAGTAGCCACTGCAATTCTGGCCACGAGATCTTCCTCAGATTCAATGGGTGTAGCGTAAACAAGCTACAAGACTTTTCACCAAATATCACTAAAACCTAATTTTATTATTGTAAACTCGCATAGAATATCAGTTTTTTAACGTAAATTCAAAACAAAAATAGCAAGAAATTGTGTCATTAAATTTCATCCTTTAAAACAATTAACTGGTTATATCTCAAAAACCCGATTTTTTTCAGGATATTTCACACACGAAAACATGTTTGTTTGTCCATTATCAACTTGGTGCACTGTTTTGTACCTCTGGTTTAGAAACACCATCTATCCATATAAATATGTGTGTGTATATATCTGGACATATGTACCTATAGATATATAGATGAAAATGAGTAAATTCAGGTGTTACATCCTATAATGACTATATTCTCCAGATTTTCAAGAAGAATGAATACACGATTATTATACGAGTGGAGATTGAGTTCACTGTTTAGGAATAGACTATGATTAGAAATAATGCTGTTCTCATAAAAGACTGGACGCCATTGTTTTACTTTACATGATAAATGGTCACACAGATCGCATAACTATGAATAATTTATACCCTGTTGTTTTGTCACAGTGTATTTCATTCTGCAGATACACTCACAAAAAATTATTTCATAAATAATTTTCTAATATAAGATGGAATTCACAGATGAAATGTTTGCACATGAATTCCTTCTATACTTAAAATTAAAAGTGAAAATTTTTCAGCCTTGTTCATTTACCAAAATTTTTCCTTATGATTTTCACGTTAATTTTCCTCACTAATTACATCAAGACCTTACTCATAACGGCTATCAGACTATATTAAAATTACTCCTTCGTTCACGACGAATGCTGGTTTCTGAAACGCTTTTTCTTAAAAAATGGTCGCTGTTCATCCTCGCCCGGAAAACAAGTCAGGAAATTATTTAGAGGGGAATTGGATTTCATGTTTTCTGTGGGTCATCATCATCATCGTCTCCTCACCCGATTTATTTGCTAATCTCATTCTTTGGACGGTATTAAAAATATTGAGTTTAGATTTATTGAAATGATTAATTCAATTCTTAGCGTGAAATGTGGCATTTTGCTGGACACTAAATACACAGTTTATATCATGGTCAACTTTGCGGATAAGTTGCCGCTTCTTGCTAGTCTACTTAAAGCTTATAGGTATTGTTGTGCAAGTTCTACATCTGAGTATGTAGAGATGACCCGACATGCTCTCCAGACTAGAACATTGGAGCACAGTGGATCAGTGTGCGAATTAGTGCCTAATATACAGCATCTGCCTTGTTCATTTTGCGGTTGGAGATCAAGCACTTTCTTTTGTTTCATGACCAGATTATTGTTTATTTGCAATCCATTGGTAAGCTTCAACCCCATTCAGATCTTAGTATTTTAGAATCCTTGTTAATTTTTAAACTATTGTAAACTGCCGTGAAGAATCAGCTTAGTGTTCATCTGTTGAGCATTGTCACGGAAGAGCATTGTCATTTAGACTTCTTTTTCTCATTTTTAGAGTTTTATTTCAAACTCGTGTTCAATTTTGTTGCCACAATAATTGATGGTCAACGATATGCATGTGTTGATATGCAGATAACGATATGCAGGAGCAGATATTTGGCTGAAGCTAAAAATACCAATAATTTTTAATTTTAATACCATGATCTTTTGTTTGCTCATTTTTGCTCTTTCATTTGTTAACGAATTTAGAAATTATACTCATCAACTTTAGACAGTAATTTTAATTAACACGTTGACCGGATGGGTTCAATTGAAATTCAGTGTTCAGCTCAGATTTGTAGTCAATTATAGTAAGCAATTTAAAAAATGGCAAATATTAACTGGACTTTGTATTAATTTAGCTTTGATTTGGCAGTGATAAAAATTAAGCTAAAACTCCTGTCGGTCAGCAGCGTTATGAAAATTCCTTCCGCGTATTATACACCGACGGCTCACATCGCGATCAACGTGTGAAGAGAAGTCTGCAATTGGCTTACATTTAGAAATGTTCTTTTATTTCATGACAATACTTAAAACTTTGATTATTTTTCAACAATGAGACACACTGATGAGATTTTTTTGCCTATCAGTGTCTACTGACCTTAAGATCCTAAGCGCATATTTTTAAGCCATATTTTAAGACTGCTCAAAACAGAAGTTCGCCTCTGAAACTTTAAATACTAATATATATTTTGTTGTAAGTACTGCGATTCTCCTACTAAATCTACAGTGAAGTAGAGCACACTTTTACAATTTTAAATCGAGTAACAATTAGACTAGTGCAAGAAGCTTTTCTGTGTCGAAATTGCCATCGGAGAAAAAATGTTTTCCTATACAATTTGTGCTCATTTAACCTCATCGCACCAATAATTTGCAATCACTGTTCATACTAGTTCAAGAGTCATTTAGAACTTCAATAAAATTGATTCCAATTCACAAGCCCAAGCCTTTTGAGCTTTTAGCGTTTTTCATTTTACAACACTGTATTCAATGCAATGATCTTAAATTGGCAGAATGTTCAACACAATCACTTACAGAGACTAAATGATAATGAATGTTCCACTACAAATTGAATCCTCAAGATTAACCCAAAAATCGAATTGCGCAAATGGAGTTCAACATTGAAGTGAAAAGTAGTAATTAATGGCAATCAAATGAAATATTATTTTTCGATACTGATCTTACTGACAAAAATTTGAATTTTCAGAGAGCGTTAGAAAGGTTACTAGAAATTTAGAACCCCTATATTTTGCTCCCGGATTATATAGGAAAACATAATACACGGTTTTATTAAATTAAAAACTAAATAAAATACCATTCTTCACGTGTAACCTGTGTGCAACATTTTCGATTGAAGGTTAAATGGCACAGGCTTATCCTAGGGCAAAGCCACCTCGAGTACATTTTTCGCTTTGGTCCTCTCAAAAATAATTACAAATTTGAGATTATTACACCCTGATTTGACAGAAAACGTATCTCAATATACTAGGGCGATGCAAACTAAGGGGTAAAAATATTAGCCTATACAAATACTGAAATACCAGTTCAAACCAATCTATTTGGCATAAAAACGATCCGAGACAATGTTAAGGTTCCCATTTTAATGTTTAGAGGCCGAATCCGCTGTTTAAAAATTTCACTGATTTCCGAAACTCCAAGGGAGTACAGCAATTCTCTCGTTACTTTTTTCAGAAGAAGTACTCCAGTAGGCCTGTCATACCACTGTTTTTGGGTGGTATGACAGGCCTACTGGACAGGCCAGTGGTTTGGGAAACCACTGGCTGCTGTTGCTGCCTGCTAGAACTACTGTTTCATAAAACGAACCTAATATACGAATTTGTAATATTTATACAGCTTGTTACTGCATTGCTGCTCCTTCTTGGAGCTTTGCTCCCTGCAGTCGTAGAAACTCTTTGTATACTTAACTAGATATTATTCTGTTTACAAGCACATGCACAATGATTGCCTCAAATCATGCTGTTGTTAAATTTTATGACCAAGGAATATTTCTGGATAGTTGATAATGCTGCGATTAGCCATACTTTTTGCTCATCATTAACAGTAAAACTCAATTCGTCTCTTACAGCTTCCTTCTTATAACATCCGTTTTCCACGAATAAAGTAAATACTTCTGCACATGATGAAAACTGGATATGACTTAATGCATCTATTTGCTGGCTAATTAAGCAACTTTCGGTTGCACTTCTTGTTGTATTCCACTCATAAAATTCCAGAATAATTGAACGATATTTGGATGGAGCAACACAGGTAGCAAGAAATTATTAGGCCAATATTGGGTTGATAATAATTTTTTTGACCCGATATTGGAATCTTGGATTACAATAATAGGCTAATAACAAGACAATATCGAAAAAAGATATACATGTTTATGAAATCAACTTGTTATTGGGACAATGTAGTAAATAGTTTTATTTTTAAAATTAAACTAATGGTGTATATATATATGTATGATATTCATATAAGTGGAAACTATCTCAGAATAATTGAAAATCTCGCAATTTAGTAAAATTTGTTAAAATAAAAATTATTATTGCCCAAACATTGGGTTGATATCGTACGCCAATAATACGGAGTAATTTGTATAAATGTACCAATTAAGTTAATGAATAGTTATTTCAGTCATTAATGAGTGCAGATATATTTGACTGATTTCAAGAAATGTGAATACGTTACAATAATATGTATATTCAGAATTATTGTAATCACAGGTTCAAAGTTCTTGCTTTTTCAGTCGTCCAATGAGTTTCGAAGGTCTAGTTTTTTAAAAAAATATGCTACAATCGTTTGTCATATGTTACTATAGCAATAAATGTCTATATATTGAACAATTACGCATACCTGACGGGATCAAATTGCATGTACACGTTGCCCGTTCAGCTTGTATTTTTCTAAAAAACACCTTGTAGTGCCATACCTTAGTTACTCCTGAAACCTCAATTTTAGTCTATTCATGTTCAGTAACTGTGATATATCCCAATGTAAATTTTACCAGCGAAAACTTCCAACTTCTCCTCTGCGTATCACCGATGCATAATGAGGTGGGAAGAATAAGTAAGGCCGCCGCTTCACACCGCGAAATGAAACTCAATCGCTGAAGCATCATCACCAGGTATTATAACCTAGATATCAAGTCCGTAGTGACAGAATAATTAGCTGATGTTGGGTTAGGGAAAATATCATTGTCGGGACAATTTTGTTTTACCAATATCAACCTTATATCAGGAATTGAGTACTAAGCCAATGTTAATGTAGGGAACAACTCATTATCAAGTCAATATTGACACAATAATTAATTGATATTGGGTTGATGATAATATTGTTATTGGGCCAATATATTTTTCCAACATCAACCGAATTTTCCAAAATAAGGTATTTTCCCAATGCTCATTTTGAATATCCAGTCAATATTGAGACTGTATATTGGCTCAATATTAGGTCAATAAATTTTGCAACCTGGGAAGACGCGCTATATCTCCCTCGGCTACTGCTTCAGTTGCAATTCGATACCGCTGACTGACGTGACGTCCGTGGCTGTTTCAATACTTAGCTAAAGGTTATTTTCCTGAATTTCATAACATGAGCTTTAGTGCAATATTGCTAATTATTTAATTTTAACATTCGCCCCTCTGTAATACATAGTCTAACCTGAAGCGGAAAAAAAATCTTCTTTGAACTCTTCATAAAGTCTGGATGCAACCTCTAAATGGTATTTGTCTTTTCTATTATTTTGCATGGAAGATTTTTTTGACATGCAGAATCATTTTAAGATGTATGTCAGGAAATAAGGAATAACCGAGTTTTTACATAAATCTACTGCATATGTTCTAGTATTTTTAATAGCGTGGTTAGTCCTCTCTGAGGAAATAACGATTTATTGGAGCTAACTTGATCTCGCTCCTTTTATTCTTCACAAATCAATTGAGCGTTTACGATCACCAGTCTGACATCACCATTCGGATGAGCTTAGGTGGAGGTATAAGAAACATTAGGTTTGATGTTCTTTCATGCAAGCCGTAACAGCCGTGCTGGTGATGTATCCGGTGAAGTACGCATCACGTTCTCGACTTTCAATGTATGTTTCGAACTACTAGTTCTCTCCAGTCTCACCCATCCAGCATTCATTACCGATGATGGACAATGCTATAAGTATCGTGTCAACGACATTGGATGGGAACGTGTTGCAAGTAATAGCAATTTTGGTAAAGCTATTCGCTTCAGTCTTGCCAGCGATCACAGACCAACACGTGGACTTGATCGCGGCGCTTATCGTAATGAAGACAAGTGAGGAACCGTGGAGTTGATTATTGGGCGTGTGTGCTGCAGGTTTTGAAAATAAACAACTGACATTGACAATACTTTGAATCTTTGCAAAACTTCCAGAGAGCATAACAAATTTCTTCAAATTGAATATTTCGTTTTACGTAGACTTTTTATAACTGTCTAAATTACAGTTTTTTGAGAGAGTTGTAGGTCAAGTGAGTGCTCACACAGTTTCGTTCGATCACACTCCAATTACGATTAGCAGAGTTGAAGTCAGTTACTACTGAAGTGTACGGATCAATGCTAGACCAGGAGACCTGATTAAACGGAGTGAAATGACATTTTTCCAAGCACTGTGACAAGGGACGCGCTAAAAGTTTCTACGGAGTGCTATTTTCCGCAGTCATGGAACCTCAAGTGCAAGGTAAATGCCGTAAAAATTGCTCCCTATGTGCAAGTTTTATTTTTCTTTCATTTTGCAATTTTGCTGCGCAGGTCAATGGAAATACGTCAGAAAAGATCATCCGTTGGACGTGATGTACAGTAGATTTCACCGAATTTTGCGGAAAAGCGCGTGCATAGGAAGCTTCTAGGTACTCAAGCCACTTTGTTTTTCCTTTGCGGAAAAGCTTTGTGCCATGACGTTACCAGGTATCTTTGAACATAGGCCACATGCATCCAACTCTCCTAATACTGAAAATAGCATTTCAATATTAACGGCTGTATCATAACGTAGCAGCTTAAAAGAGTTCCGAAAATTACTCCTTCGTCAAACATCCCATCCTACTCACGTTTTAGGAGCTGTTGAACAAACATTTGCCTTGAATTAATCGTGTAGGAGCTTCTGAACTAGTTTTCTCTCAGCTTAATTGTACACATCACAGACTGCTCCTAAGAAACTGGCAAAAATACTATCTGTGGAGATATACAATCTCTCACTGAAAGTGGAATGAGTTTACTACGATGTTTTCGAAATGTAATCGTGTGTTTTGTCATGGCTCATCGTTCTTCCGCACGTTGGTTCTCGAACTACTTTTGGGTCATCTGAAATAAGGTTACGCAAGTGATATTGCGGTGCTGATGGTTCAGTAGAAAAGAAAAAGTGTTTCTCCCCTGAGTAAATAACGGGATTAGAATGGATTCAATGATATAACTTTTCCTCAATGTTTACTAGATTTTCTTTGTCGTGATTGTTTGGTCAGATCAGATGAAGCTCGGCATTTTGTTTGATCATGCTAGGCTACATTAGACTAGACTAGGCTGAGTTAACATGACCAAAGCTAGGCTGGGCTAGACAGAGCTAGTGTAGAACAGTTCATTTCAGTCTAATCTAGACTAACCCTGTTCAGCCTCGTCCAGCCCGGTCGCATCCACGTTAAAGTTGCTCCAATCTGTGTGCGTGTGCGAGTCTGTGTACGTGCACGGCTAGTCACCGTCCCCAAGAACCACGCCCACTTCAACAGCTGCCACACGTCGCTGCGTGACACAATTGTAGTACAAACATTTATAATGATATAGCTTTGCCATAGAAGTATTTAATAATGGATATAAGAACTCTATGTGTCATTGTACACTTAAACGTCTCAGTCGTCTTAAACGACACATATTATATGAGTTGGACCAAATAACAGCACAGTTACTGCGATCCTACCGTGTCATAATGTATCGTTCGTATGTCTCGATGTATTGTTTACAATGCAAATCTCTTTAGTTTATATTATAAATATGTAGTTCATTCAAACAACTATCACATTCTTTTTAATTTCAAGTGAACAAAAGTATTCTAACAGGTTCATGATAACATGAATTAAATTAAAGTATTCAAGTGCTAAAGCGTTCTTTAAAATGCCTTTTATGTATATTGACGAAAACTGAATTCGATTAATTTACTTTTAAAACTTTAGTGCAAAACCTTATTGTGCTCTTATCAGTATATTTACTAGTTACTTCCCTCTCGTCTAATATCATACTATTTTGATTTCAAGGTGCAGAGTAAAGGAACTTCAGTGCTTTCTTTGAAGATGCGAGAAAGAAAACTTGAAGCTAACACACGAAGTAATGAATGTTATAAATTTCATCACAAATGTTTCACTTCTTTAGTTTCCCTCAGGAAATAGTCCCCCATCCCCTGTCAAATATGATATACAAGTATGATGCTTCATCAACACCGATTTTATTCCCGCTGCTCCGGCGATGAGATAGTTTTTAAATGAATATTAGTGCTCGAGTCCACACTATTTAATGCTACCAAGTTAGTTATTTTTTGTCTTTACGTGTCAACTATGATATATTCGACAAAATTTAATGTCATTTTTCAAAACTTCTTACTTAAGTAATGAAAAATACATTATAAATGAAAGACAATTGCATGTAGTAATATTTTTTGTAAATGTGACACATGCTTCCATTTTTATTTGAATTTAGTTACGATCGTTCTTTCAACTTCTCAACGAAATATTTTTAGTTCTTCCGGTGTTTAAAGAAAAATGAACTCAATAAACATTTCTTACTGCAAAATGTCAATCGTTAAAATTCTATATATCTGTTAATCTATAAAGTGCAACGTTTTGATGAGAAACTATCATCATCTTCAGGCTGAAAATTTGCGAAAATCAAATTTTTGATTTAACTAAATCATATTCATATACCAGTCATGAAACTCGGTGCGGCTTTTGATAGCAATTTTAATGCACATTACATTTTCCTGATCTTGACCGTTCGCCGGTAAAGGCAGGAATTTAAAGCCATCGGGTAATTCAACACCTTCCTTATTGCTCAGAAACTCGCACTGTACATTGCCATTTCTAAATCACGGCCGGCCATTTTTTGTAAGCAAGTGCACAACCTAACTGCATCGCGACATCTAGTAACTCATTCTGGTTAGACGATAGAACGCCTTCTGGCAATGAGGTCAACTCTGGACCAGTGCACATGACGCACCCTATACGCACACGGACGCTGCAACACACGCACACAGAGTGGAGCAACTTTGACGTGGGTGCAGCCCGGTCGCACTCACGTCAAAGTTGCTCCTCTCAGTGTGCGTGTGCAAATCTGTGTGGCTAGTCACTGTCACCAAGAATCACGCCCATTTCAACAGCTGACAGACGTCGCTGCGTGTCATAATTGCAGTGAAAACATGAATTATGGTTAGGCTTTGCCATGGAAGTATCATTTAGCAATGGAATAAACTGTTCTATGTTTCACTTTGCACTTGAAAGTCACGACCGTCTTAAACGACACATATTATATAATGAGTTCGACCAAATAAGAACACAGTTACTGCGATTCTAAAGTATGTCATAATGTATTGTTCGTTTGTCACGATGAATTATTAACAATGCAAATCGCCTTAGTTTTTATTATAAATATGCAGTGTAATTCGACCAATTAACAGATTGTTTTTAAAATAAATTAAATGAAAGTATTCTAACAGGTTCTTTATAATATGAACTAAATTTAAGTTTTCAAGTGCTGAAGCGTTCTGCAAGAGGCTTTTTCACACATATTTACGCCAAATGAATTCGATTAATTGACTTGAAATTTTAGAGAAAAACTTTATGTGCTCAAATCAGTATATTTAATTGTCACTTCTCTCTCGTTTTGCCTAGTCCAGCAAACATCATTTTATGCCAGAATAATTTTATTCAGTCGTTAACTCGGTGTGGCTTTTAATTACAATTTCAATACGCGTTTCATTTTCCTGATCTTTACCCTTGATCAATGAACTTTTAGTGAGTAAGTGTCTTGTGTTGTGAACATTAATCATAAATTTTTCATCTTCACTGATTATTTCTGTTGATTTTTTCTTCATGATTTTCTTACTTTGACCTCCCACGATGTCCATCTCTGTGGTATTAATTTGAACCCCTTCCGCTGACTAAAAATGCTTAAATTGTAGCTTCCCAATGTAACACATCACTTTACTCATGTGCGAACAAAGTGTCCCGTCGTGAGTCACCCACTTCTGCAAATTATTGGATAAGAATAGGTGAGTGTGTGTGGTCAGCGTCATTATTATGAAAGAGCTCCTGCAGGTTCCATAGTCCCGTTTGATGTGAATGTTGAATGAAATTATTGCCACTGAGTGGGCGTCTTTGGGATCTTATGATAAAGGGGAACGAAGGTCTTTTCAATGTTTGATTGGAGTAATATAATGAAAAATACATTTGAACGTGTGTTAAATACATCATTCTAAAATTCCTCGATTTTGAAGTAGGATAACTTTTTAATCGTAAACTTTACCGGAGCACATTCTATGATTCACGAACATGGAAAAATTTCAAAATAGATTTCAACAGATGTTCCATTATAATCAAGATCACCCGATATTTTAATGTAATGCATACAATGCTTTACTCTAGGTATTTACGACATTGTATTAGTAACTATACCTTGCAGAAAATTTTAGATTTTTATTAATCTCGAGCATTTCATTTTTTTTTCGCCGAATGGAAAACAATCTTTCTTCTTTATTAATAATTACAGGTAGCGTAGCTATCCAGAACATAAGACTTGATCTGCATTTCTACATCAACTTCAATTTAGTTTAAATTGAACTAAATTTCTCATATAACAGAAAAAATGTTGCTAGTTCCTAGCTATGTTTGTTCGTATAACAAATTTTTTTGGCCCTGATTTAAAGCGGATGTTGGCTTCATGTTATTGTTAATTTGTAACTGACCACCAACACAATCACTGCCCCCATGTGTGTTTAGCTTCCTTTGATGACATTTCTTTTTTAAAAATTGAAGTAAACATTTGATGATCCAGGCAAACTTGTTTTATTTTACTTAGATCACAATATTCAGTGACAGCTATTCTAATATATCTATGATGTGTGAGTTATTCCAATTTAACATGCGGTAAAAGACGAAGAAAATTATTTATCATCTTTACTAAAACACTCACTACAAACTTAGATATCACTGTCTATTTATAGTATTGTACACTGTCTCGTTATAAGTACAGACAGTTCCTATCAAAATAGGGGAAAAAAATTCTCACGTGATCTGAAGCAAAAACAAACGCAGTTGGTCGAAAAAAAATTAAAATTTTCTTCATGAGACCTAATTGAGAAAATGCCTCACAACCGTTATTACTGTGAGCGTGTGTTTGCAAAATAGTTATCATCCTCAGCACATCTCTGGTTGTTGCAAATGTACAGTAGGTTTACTAATATGAAGCGATGAATAAGCATGTACAAGGTCACAGAGATTAACTATTCTGCTACTCTTTCTATATGCTCTCGGAGTGATTTTTGTATTATATTGTGTCACAATGTTTTGATTGGGATCATTCGTACTATTCTTACTATTTACTCAGCAACGAAGGTCGCTTGTGAAAAATATCATAAATAACTCACGTGGTCATTTTTATATTGATGATCATTAGTAGCTTCCAACAACGTTTAATTTACCTTTGTTCAGGACTTACTTGAATTCGAGTTTTAGTTTTGGAACAGGTGGAGAACATTTCTACTGAGTGTTTCATGACACTTCGGGAATGGAAAGATCTAAATTTTGAAGAATATACTTAATTTCTTCAAGCAATCAGTTACATGCTTCAGCCATCACCTGGAAATTTTATTCCTAAGTTATGATCACACCGGTCTTGAGAATGGGATCATTGGGACGAAGAAGGAAGCATGGTTTTGTTACGACATCTTGAGCTCTGCAAGCACTGTGGAACTAGACTCGACATGAACATTGACATCTCACTGGAAAATGAGACTGGTTGTCGTCAGAAATGCTGAATCAAAGTAAAGCTCATGTTGTATTTCAAATTGATTACAGGGTTCTTTAATATGACCTTTATTGCCTCGGTCATCCAAAATTCGATGGCGCTTTTGATGGAAATTCTGACTTTACGTTATTTTTAAGGTGTCAAAAGTTGGAATGCTCATGCAATGATCTTATTTGTACTGATGGTGGATGCTGCTCAAAGTGTATCTATTCCGTTTACATCTTATTTCTAACGAGTAACGATATCGTCGTGCATCAAAATGTTTTGCACATCTAGCCTTTGTGTCATTAAACTGGTATACAACTCTAACCCTCGAAACTTCAGACGTATTTACTTCTGTAGAGAAAAGTAAAGACGTCTAAAATGGTATGGAAAATGATTGAAGAGCAAAGAACAATCATGTCATCGTTAGAGTCAGGCTTAATGTTCATTTTAATGGATTTTAGTCGCTTAAAATATTTATTCAAAGTTTAAATATCAAGGAACTGAATGTAGAGCACAGTATTTTTCAAACTAGGTGACGTATGTAGTTCAGAAACTTGGCATACAAAAGGATATTAGTTTTTTTATCAAGACAGGCTCTAGCCGTTCCACCTCAGAATGGGGTGAGTACCAATCAGAGTAACATATAAAATCACCATAAACCGAGAGTCTGATTACCTATTATCAAGACCACCTTTGTAATGGGCGTGGCTGGTGGCGGAGGGTTGGAGGAGGGTTGTTCCACCCCTGATTCTGCAGTGTAATGAGGGAAGTTTAGAGACCATGGCGCATTGGAGTGTTCAGCATCGTTCGTTTGTCGTGGAAACTTTTTCCCGCAATAATGAGTGTTTTGCGGCCACGTGGAGCGCCTTAAGGACACATTTCAACCTTGCCCCTGGTGCAACTCTTTCAAAAACCGTTCGATTTCCAAGTGGGTTGAACATTTTCGTCACATTGGTAATGCTGTCACAAAAAAACCTTTACACGTGTTACAACTGTTGTGACACCCGCGAATATGAATCTTGTCCGAGTGTCCGACGAAGGAAGTCCACGACGTTCAACGAGACGTCGAGCCCAAGCACTTGGAATTTCGCGTCGGAGCCTTCAAACAATCATGAAAAACATTTTAAGTTTCATCAGTATATGATTATGCTCCACCAAAAGCTCCTTCCGACTGGCGCCGTTCAAATGTCTGCAATTTAGTGAACACATGTTGAATGTTCTTCAGGACGACTCCACAATAATCATCACATGAGACGAAACACAGTTCCATCTGGATGGCTATGTGAATAAGCAAAATTGTCGATACTGGTCAACGGAAACCCAAGAGAATTTCACCAGCAACTTCTGCATAGTGAAAAGATTATAGTGTGGTGTGCTTTGTCAAAGGTTGGGATAATCGGGTCGTATATTTTTGAAGATGAGCGTGGACAGGCGGTGACGGTGACTTCAGAGTGAAATGTGGCTTTGCTTCAGAATTTTTTTCTTCCCTGCCTGGAGGAAAATGAATGGGATATTCCGAATACCTGGTTTCAACAGGATGCACCTATTTCTCCAACGGCAAGAGTTTCAATGAATGTCACCCGTGAAACATTTAAGAAACATCTGATATCCAGAAATGATGACTTTCCGTGGCCACCCCACTCGCCTGATATCAGCTCATGCGATTTGAAATCCAAAGTGTACCTTGACAAACTATGCACTATTCCGGAATTAAAAGAAACCATACTACTCGAAATTGCAGCGATTCCAATTACAATGTTGAAAGATGTGATGAGAAACTTCAAAAATCGTCTGCAGGAATGCATGGACTTAGAAGCACCTCATTTATCGGGAATGATTTTTCATAATTTGTTAAAGTCTATATGTTAATAAAACTACCCCTCATTAGCTACAATTTCTTATTTCATCTCAATATCTCCAAAATTCGTTCCGTGGCGTCCATTTCATATATAGTCATTTGGTCTCAGCCACACTGTATATCAGGATTCGTTGGGCTAGCAGAAATACACTCATTTGTAAACGAACTGTTGATGATGATTTTTCATTCCAAAACATTAATTCCTTTCAAGGTTACTTATCAAGCTTTAAAAATAACAGAGTTGGTCGAGTGTACTTCACTAAGTTGATTCATTTCCTGTTCAAAGAAAGACGTTTAAGTTTAACGGTTTAACTGACCTTAATATCGCCGTGAAAGTTTTGATTAACTCAAGCATTTTGATTAACTCGTGATAAAGGATTAACTCATGTATTATCTTACTTTAATAAACCGTAAATGTTTCATGATTCAATGTTTTTCTTCATACGTAGAAATATGTGAGAAAAGTTCATTTTCCCCTAGGATATGAAAATTTATCGTTATTCCATCGGTACATAATTTTGATGTTTTACCACAAACTTTACAATGAATTCTTCCTGGTACCTGCCTGTTCATCTTCAGACAAAAGATGCCTTTGATGACGATGAAAAAAGCTTTAGTAGCTAAAATAACTCTGACAGCATTGTTTAATTCTATTTAGCAATGACTGGTGGTCTGGGGCCACGCCGTTCGATGTTTTTATTTAAATATCAGATGTCATTCGATAAAATTAATTTACTTATCGGAGAGGAAAATGTGTGGAGCTTTTGTTCTAACATTCATGATTTTTACGTGAGGAAATAATAAATTTGTCAACTCTTTATTGTTTAATTCTATTTTAATAAAAAAATTTGGTGGGTTAAATAATATTTCGAGAAAAATTCTGCAAAATTTTGTCTCAAATGTAGTGGTCGTTGAAACTCGAAGCCATTCTGGTGATTGGTTAGAATATGTTAGTGACTGTAACGTCCCGTCGACAAATTTTATTCATTTATGTGTCTTCATAATCTGAATTGCAGACCTTTTGTACTTTAAAACCCGCTTCTTCAAGTACTATGTATATAGCTATTTACAAGTGGCTGGAAATATATTTGCATGAAAAACAACCATCAACTTATAGTACTGTTGCAAATAATGGCATCTGTGCTTTTTCCTGTATATATAGTAATTTTTTACTACTGTAAATCAAAGAAGGAAATAAATGTTATCGTATCTTTTTCGGTAAGATAATAGTTCCAAATCATTTGAAGATATACGCGCTCATTCTGTTAATTGTTCTTTGAAAGGAGTGAGTCTACAATGTTTCTATTTTTGATGTATTTGCAATTTCATTCTGATTTTTATACCACAGAATTGATAAGGTAGAAGGAGTCGTGACTACTTAAAGCCCCGATCAACTATATTCGAAGCTCATACGTGTAAAAGCATGAAGAATTCCCTTATTGCAAAGGGCTAAAAAAGCTAATAATTCATTTGTGGCGAGAATCCTAACATTTTACTTAGGTGTCAATGTATGTGGTATAAGAAATGCTTTCGATGAGGAAATTTCCTTGCAAGTTTCATTTCTTCATTTTCTTTATTCAAATTCCTGGTAGTTTACCTCAAAACTCTCGCAATAAGAGGGCTATTCCGGGTATTTTCATAAAAATACACTCGAGATAAAGATCTGGAAATATCTTTGGCGCTCTCCCTTTTCGAGAAAATTTCTTCAGCTATTTTAAGCCCCTGCATAACATTGCAACCTCGACTCTGCGCTTGACCGATGTTCAATCAACGATAATTGCCAGAGTATTTTGTCCATAGGATGATACACCCACTTTCAACATTTTTCTATCCTCATTGTTCTTGAATTTATTTCTTAGGAATGTTAATAGAATTGTCAACAGCACATAATTTAAACAACTTTCAATGTCTTTACAAAGCATAGCTAGGGTGTTAATGAGCAGTTGTTAGATGTGTTTTTCTTTGAAAAAGTGCATACGTTACGGGATTTATCGATAGCACGATATAGTGATATCCAAGCTCTAGCCTGAAGAAGAGTAGGATCGTGAAGTTTTTTGATTAGGGTAGTTTTTAGGTCACGACTGGAAACATTCATTGTAGTCACTTAACTAAAATTCATCGAATGGTTCAGTTCGGCCTTCCGATCTCAATTCATTAGCAAGGAATTAAAGTTTTTACTTCGTGATGTTAACAATAACTGTCGATTTCGTAATTTACCCTCACCTCATAACCTGTGTGACGTGGAGTACCCGATAGCTTGTTTGAGTTGTCCACGCTTTGTGTGATTCGGTGAATATCTCCCACCTAGAGTATACGTCGATCATGGTCATCTACCTCATGTTTATTTAGCACCAACATATCCAAGTAGATCTTTTCTATGAGTGTAGATGTCTTCAAGAGATCGTATTCCTTCACTAATTTTGCTGATGTGATACACAGCATCCTTCTGTGTTGGAAAATGGAGACAAAATGTCATCGAAATTATCATGAAGGTGACACTAATTGTTACATCTCTACTACCTAAATCATTCAAACTAGGATGAATATCCCGTTTAAAGTTGATAAAGCATTACGTTATTATTCCTATTGAATTAGAAGGAATTTCATCGGGTAAATAACTTTTTATCATGATCAAGAAATCCATTGTCATTCATTTCCTTTCGAACTTATGACAAGGAAATCGTCAGGACGGTAAACCGCATGAGTGAAAAAATCATGATGTGAAATAAGTTCTATGACATCCGTAGGAACGACGAACAATGCAGAAAGTACAATAGCTTAGAACCCAAGACACATTAAAGTTGTCTATGATTCTTTTGAGAGAAGTAACCCGACATCTTTGAGATAAACGAAACTCAAATATGCCAACCAAGACATTTATTGAAAACAGTGATGAGGTTATAACTACAAAAAATGAAACTATAAAAAATTATTTTGAAATAGACATTAAACTTGTGTTATTTAGTTCCAGTGAGGCTATTCTATTCTCAAAAAAATCTAAAATTTTGATCTGTGCTTAGAACAATTTTTGATCGAGCAAATTTTGGGACAATTTTTGAGGGTCGTTCATGATTCCTGAGTTTATTTCAAAAGATTTGTGTGGTGTGTGTTCTTATTACCTCTCTAACGAATTCAACTTACCCTGAAGCTTTCTGAGCTAATTTAATTAATCGGATTTGGAAGTGTTGAAGTATGTGGTTTGTGTATTTATATTTTTACGGTAAGTGTGTTTTTTGCCTAATCTTAGCGAATCGACGTAAGAAATAAAGAACATTGTATCGTAATTATTTATATGGAAGGTCGAAATCCCATTGGCGGTGATAGGAAAAAATGTATCATTAATACATTGAATGTTTAACTATAAAGGATATTCTTACAATCTAAAATATAATTCTCTGCAATCGGAGTTCAAAAATGAGCAAGACAATGTTTTTTCACATGTCAAAACAAATATTCAAACTACTTCCAGTGGATAGGCGTATTGAGTCTCTAATAAACTAGTTAGTCACTGAAATAAACGAAGGGTTACACTCCTGCTAATCACAAAAGATGAGATCATAATACATCGAATGTTCATCTAAAAATTTTACAGGCTGGTCGTACATCACAATGAGAAATGTACCCTGAATTTGGGACGGTTAGTGCAGCCACTCCTCTCGGCATGCTTTGCCACACAAATAGTCACCACTCTTGTTGCATAGTGCACCCCTATACTACGTTCATGTATGACCGACTAGAATTCGCTTTTGGGCAGATGCTCATGTTTCTGCATATGAAATAGAAAATTAAAATGGAATTACGTGATCATTTTCGAATGAAGCGTAAGTTGAGTGTTAAAGAAAAAATCTAACTTAATTCTTCAAGTTTTTTCATTTAAAAATTTTCAGTATCAAACTTTCGTTAAGAGTAGGTATCTTAGAATGGTAGTTTGCAGTGTTTTCTCTATTTGAAATTTAAATTTCTTAGACCACAATTTTCGTTCGTAGGTTTTCTTTCTGAATTAATATATTGAAACGTTAATAATGACTTTACTCATTGCGTAATTTTCTAGAAGTTTTTTACCAAAAGCACGGTACCTGATGACTTCAAATTAGTAAAAAGATTAATGACTCTGTTTAACGTAGGTTAATATCGTTTGATTTAAAATTAATACTAATAAGCGATTTTAATCAATGGTCTTTAATTCCTAAATTCATTTGTGTTCAACTTTCTCCTCTAAATCCAGAATTAATTTTTTTCCATTTGATTCTTTGGCTTTCAAGCTTGCATTTTGTCAGAAACATTAGCAATGGCTCTTCTCAGAATTTAGACCTCACGTCTGTAAAAATCATCTTATTTGAAGAAGTAACATCAAGCTTAATTTCAGATGCAGTAAACAATATGTTTTTTCAGCCGTAAGTTGTGAGTGGAACGAGTTGTCGTAGCGAGTTATGAGACTGATAAACAAGGCGACTTGTTAGAAAAATATCGTTTAATGTTTGGAAAAGAAATTGAATCATAGAGTTGGAATGCGCGATTCTTTACGCGCGGATTTTTTAAAAAAGAATAATGTTTATTTACCCTTTATTTCTATTCCAAGGCTTAAACCAACAGTACGGCTACTCAAAAATAAATTAGCGGGTAAAACACGAAGCGCAAGTAAGTTACAGCTATTCAGAACAGAACGAACAAATTATGCTTTTTATTCTAAAACTATGCACGAGAGAAATGACAGTAAAATCGTGATGTCTATTTGGTCGGACATATTTCAATGTGTTTGAAAGAATTTTATTAATTACTGAAAATTAATATATAAATGAGCTATATCATTTTTACTTTTATCTTTACTCTTTTCAATGATCATATGCATCAACGAACTTGGAAGCCAAATGGATAATAATACAGCTAGAATGAAGCTATAGTACAACTTGAAAATAAATAGCAAATACATTTTCTCAGAATGAAAATCCTGAATAGTTGTGAATCAAATTGTTTGAATTTCTAAACAGTTTTTGGTGATCCAGCTGATACGTTTTTAATAAAGAAATTTGTCGCAGGATAAAAAGCACTCAGAAAATGAAGGAGTGTTGAAAAGTTCGTTCATCAGTCTTCAGTTGAACTGGGAATATTACAAAATACATCCAACATTTAACCGCCGAAATTGAATTACGAGATGAGTAATATAATTAAAAATGACAATTCTATGTAAGAAATATGCTGCGATGGAAATGGTAATTTTTTCCACCAACTCTTGGTCTTTCAACTAAGATTTGGTACAATAGAAATTTGTGGAGTTTTGCTTGAAATAGAAGATTAATTATGTAGCTTGATTTAGAGCTTAAAAATACTGTCTTTATTTGTCTATCCTGGAAGCGGCTTGGGTTGTAGCGACCTCATTAGTGCCAAAATTATCAGGTAGGCAAATTATTTCCAACGTCAGTTTAGCAGAAATTTATTGTAAACAGAAAGAGATTGTAGTAGACTTCCCTACCAGCCAAACAACCAGATTCCTAACAGCGGAACAAGAAGATACTTATTAATTATTCCTAAAAGGCAAATTGTGCTTTCCCTAAATGCACAACGATCATTATTTTTTTCAATTCATCTTTAATATTTTCGAAAAGTTCAGAACATGTTGAATCAAGTTGACACAAGGGTACAAATTAAACTGTTTTTTTTTTCAGGTTGAAGTTGGAAGAGGAGTGAAACCTCGATTTTGGTGCTCGCATCAGCATGATTGAAAATCTTTAAGTTTAGGAGTTGTTTATCGATAATTAGATTGAACAAATTTCAACTTTATCTCAAAGTTTAAGAACGGACCATTAACGTCAAATAAAAACTCGAACATTTTTTAAGTCAACGTATGAAAAAATCATGGCAAAATCATGATCGTAAGTTGAATTGAACTTGTTTCTACCAAAATGAGATTTTCATTAGAAATGAACATAAAAACATCTGTAGAAAATAGGCATTGTCATAGACAATCAGTGAGGTTAGCTCCTATTTTTCGTACGTCTATACTTCAAAGAACAGATCCCCTACTCATTCTGAGGGGAACGAATGCTGATATAATGTGCAAATAACCTGCACACTATAGTTGATTTTAATAACGGTTTTTGATTCAGGGACTGAAATACTGATGGAATATCCCCATTACTCATGAAATGTCCATGAAATGTCCTCGTCAGTTATTTACTTGAGCGCTAATGAAGCTTATATTTGCGAGGAAATGGGTAAACAACTCTTATGTGTGAAAAGCTCTCAAATGGGTCAAACAACCATGGGTGACTAAATGTTGCGGTTGAGTTTCAAAGCCCAAATATTTACATACTTGAAAAATGAAAACGTAATCAGAAACACACGTTTGAGTATTTTCTGAAGGGGTAATTGGTAGTTTATCCCTACTATTTGTTTGAGAAACACTACTTGTATTACTATGCACGTTTTGTAGCTCTCATGCACACGGTTACTAGATGTCTCGATCACAAATCTTACTAAGGACTTTTAGACTCATCCGTAGACCTCATTCTGTATGTGAACGCCCTATTTGAACCTAATGTGTACGCAATGAATAGGAATTTGAGTACTAACAAATTCACATGTGTTTGTAAACATTAATCCTCAGATTCTGAATTAAATCGAGTGCCTCACAATTCCAACCGACTTCCACATTAATTTGGAAGTGAAAATATTTTACAACATTGACAGAAGAAGTTTTAAAGAATTCCAGCTGTCAATCTGTAATTCCAGAGTTGAATTTACAGGAGTTAGAATTACAGTATGACACACCACAGCGTCCATCACCACTTTTGAACACTTCATTTCCAATGGAGTGTTCAGTGGTTGAAAGAGAGTGGTTCGCCATTCACTCTCTCTCTGCAAGCTAGAAATATTTTTCGAATCTGAGTTTGTCGATTCTTTTAGACCGCGTATGAAATCATTCATTTTATCTTCAACTTTCAATACTATTTTATTTATTGACTCTGTAATCTCAATGAATTTTGAAGTATCAGATTTTAAATTGAGCATGTATTCATGGTACCTTTCATGGTACCTTAGACTCAGCTACAACCCCGTATGATCTCAGAATTTTAGAGTCCCTGCATATCTTCAAACGAAACCCTGATTTGAACAATATGGACAGTTCGTACCCTTTGCAAATAGTGAATAGGTAGATTCCTTTTCAGTACGCTTTTCGGTTCTCGCCCATGAGTGACTCCTCAGCATTGACTTCTTCTTGGACGGACTTATTTGACCCTGGCATTTCAATGCATGGTACTTCGCTTTGGGGGAGCTCGATGGGAGAGTCGCTTGACATCGTACCCTTTTGTTTTGGTTATAATTTTGATTTGGTTTATTGAAGTCTTCATTGATGCTTATTGGTAGTAAATTAGGGTTGTTTATTCAGCTTAAATATTCTTGATAAGTTCGCCTCAACCTTCGTCTTCCCAGCGCGCTTGCTTTAATAGTGTTGCTGGCACTTCCCTTGGCTGGTGGGCGACTCGACTGTCTTCACTTGAGGACAATTGCTCTTGTTTATTTGTTGAATGTTTTATGACTTGGCTCGACATTTCTCGACTTAATTTGTTCAAATGCCTTCCGCCATACTACCTCGAAGTTGATTACACATTGAGGGCACCATTTCAATAGGTGGGGATCTTTATAGCTATTGAGAATCTTAGAAATCTGAACATAATTAAACTTCTGAACCATAGTTTAGCCAATCGTTGGAATACTGAATTTTTCACCTTCTCTTCTCCTCAAAATATGCATTTGGGTCCTGTCAACGGCAGCGCACCTGGGTCAACGGGGTCAACGGTGTCTTATCCACAAGGTACTAATAAACGATTGCTCTAAATTTTTTGTAATAGTTATTCGAATTTGTTAATGACCAGATTGCATCTACTACAACAATGTTTTTCATTTGTTCAGCTACTTCCGCGATCAGCCGGCGAATATCCACTGGTGCCACCTCTTCAATTAACCTGCCGTGTAGCGAGTGCCAATCTTGTCCTCGGCTACAAGCTGACCGTCCGTTGTGCGTGTGCGGACCTGGAAAAGGGCCGCAAGTACTGCAGAACTAGAAGGCTTATCGAGATGCCACCGTTTATTAACTGTTGGAAATTGATTTATTTCATCGTTATTTTGTAGGTTTTAATTAGGCGTCGAAGTCAACCCGAGGTGCCGGGTGGCCCACTGTGCTCCGCATTGCTCCCGCTATGGAGAATATTGTCTTCAGAATGAATAAATCTCAGCCGATTGAGCTGAACCAACGAATTTAAACCACCCGGAGTGTAACCTGTTGTAAAATCAAGGGAAAGTTTGAAGTGTTAACCCTCTACCGCCTAATTTTTCTACTCAAATTGCCGGTATTATAATCACCGTTATTAGACGTGGCTCTAGCATCAGGTTGTCTCCAACATCACATTAGAGACGAACAGCAACTCGGCAGTGAACTTCAAAAAATGCATAAGAGCATCTACTTGACGAGAAATAAAATATACGAACAGTTTTATTGAGTGTACCATGTGGGGAACGTGAGGCGGGAGAGGGTTAATTTGTTTTACGTAGATAAACCCTCGATTATTGGATTGGCTATTTTAACACTGCGTTAAGATAAAGCGTAACTAATAAAGATTGGGGCGTTAATAAAATTGGAAGGGAAATATGCAGAGTGGCCTAACCCACAAAATCCTGAATTTTAGGACATTGATAACAAAGTGGGATAAGCGACAGCGTTTCGCATATAGACTGAACAAGGAATTGCTCAGTCGTTTATGCCACTCTAGCGCAAACAAAAGAATGGGGCTTCCTGTCTGGCTGTGGCATAATCGCAGCAGCAGGCGCATGTTACCATGAAAACGATGAGGTGTTGCATCACAGTACAGAGTTGCATTATGCGTGCACTGCATTAGTTTGACGGCAAGCTCATTAGCAGGGCTGCCGAAATTGGTACGCTCGTATACATCTTGTATGTTCTGCTCTAAATGTCACTTTGTTGAAATTTTTGTTCAACGTTAGCCTGAAGCGGCGAATTTTGGCACATTTCAAAGATTTTTATGATATATTCAAAAAATTAGACCCTTCCAATAAATATCAGCCTTATTTTTCGCAATTACCAAACTTTTCAAGTAAATGGGAGGTCAATTAAACGGAATGTGTGGTCAAATAAAGTTACGCAACGCGTTTGATACCAGTTAGAAGTTTAGAACTCATCGCATCGTCACCAGTGTAGCGCTACACTTCCACAGTCTAAAGTTTTATGTGTACATTTGATATGTATATGTATAGAATGTGAACAATTTTAATGCAATGCTAGTTTTAAATTTGCTAAAATTGCTTATCCATGATACCGTTTGTTTAACTCAGACTGACAAGCATTTAAGTATTGAGTGTGTTTGATCTGTTCTGCACTCGTCGAGTATTAGTTCGGCTTCTGTACGTTTGCTGTGGCTTATTCCCCGCCTAATTTACTGTCACCTGTCAGTGAGATTCTGAGAGTGAGTCTAATGCAGTTACTGAGTTGAATGAGTTCCTCATTGTGTTTGGTCGCGCATTGATTTAAAAACTAATGTTTTGTTGCTTTTTATTGTACTTCAATCAATAGGCGTTGAGAAATAATTAGTTTTAGGAAAGTGAATATTGAGTATTCGTCCAGTTCTGTTCTTAGACAGAAACAGAAAGTTGAATATGAATGGAAAGTTTCATTGAAATTACAAACGGATGAGAAATATTCATCGTGACTACAAGTCAGCAAACTTAACTCCAGCAAAGGGTATTGCAAGTTGCGCAATCATTATTTTGAGTGAACCGTCAGCTTAAGTCAAATAAAAAGACACGAGGGAACTGATAAGCATAAAAGCAATGCAAAGGTTGATTGTAAATTGATCAAAGTCACTGATTTTATGAGAAGTGAACCGTCAGATCACCAAAACGAAGTCGCATCCGCAGAATTAAAATTGTGTGGCTTTATTGCCGAACATAACCTACCTATCGTTTTTTAAAATAACTCTCCTGTACTCATTTCTAAGGTACGTTCTGACTCAAAATTAGCCGAAAACATCAAGAGCGCACAAACAAAAGGAACTAACATTTTTTCATATAAAATAGATCCTGACTCCTGATGCTTTAAACAACCTGGTATGTAAACTAAATACGGAGAAGTTCTCCCTTATTATTAACGAAACAACAGATGTTTCTTTTTCAAGCAACTTGCAGATCTTCTGGTTACCACTATTTTCCTATCTGCTTAAATTGCATTTTGAAAGTTTTTTTTTGCAGGTTCCAGAGAAGCGTCACAACCATACCCCACTGAATCTTCAGAATAGAAAGCATTTCATTATACTATAAATGGCCACAGAGCGTGCAAGGTAGTGTTTTGTTCTACACTGGGAATCTCACCATAGCGTGTAACTTAAGTAATCAATAAGAAATTGAAAGCAGGAATTGCTTTGCTAGATAATAGAGGCAAACATGTACGAAAAATACTAGGCAATTGGGGAGGAATGTACAATCGAACGGCCGAGAGCATTTAATGTGAAACGTACAAGCACGACATTTCTTTTTAACAGAAATAATGAGATTAGGTGCTGATGTGGGTAAATATGCTTCGGGCGGTCACAACTTTCGGAGATCACTGCTGCGCTGCCTTCTTTCTCCAACTGCCGTTTAACGTCTCCTGGCAAAGTAAGGCGAGTACGTTTAGCTTTAGTATCTTCAAATGTACTAAACCTAGTCATAGGGCAAAAGCCCGAACAGTAATAATAGGGCGAAAGCCCGAACAGTTATAATAGGGCGAAAGCCCGAACAGTAATAATAGGGCGAAAGCCCGAACAGTAATAATAGGGCGAAAGCCCGAACAGTAATAATGGGGCGAAAGCCCGAACAGTAATAATAGGGCGAAAGCCCGAACAGTAATAATGGGGCAAAAGCCCGAACAGTAATAATGGGGCGAAAGCCCGAACAGTAATAATTGGGCGAAAGCCCGAACAGTAATAATAGGGCGAAAGCCCGAACAGTAATAATAGGGCGAAAGCCCGAACCGTAATAATGGGGCGAAAGCCCAAACAGTAATAATGGGGCGAAAGCCCGAACAGTAATAATAGGGCGAAAGCCCGAACAGTAATAATGGGGCGAAAGCCCGAACAGTAATAATAGGGCGAAAGCCCGAACAGTAATAATAGGGCGAAAGCCCGAACAGTAATAATGGGGCGAAAGCCCGAAAAGTAATAATGGGGCGAATGCCCGAACAACAATAATAGGGCGAAAGCCCAAACAGTAATAACAGGGCGAAAGCCCGAAATGAGTAGTACTCTACAATCTACATATAATTTCCATCTATTTGCCAGGAAAATATTAGGGGTCGACCGGTCTATAAGCTCCATGGACACCAACTCACTAGCAGACATGCGCCCAGTCTAAAAGTGACGAACCTCCATGACCATAAAGTTGGGAGCTCCTCCGACGACAGATGGTTGTGGCGAGCTTGCCGGAGTCGTGTTGGTGAACGGCTCACAGCTTCGGCATCGGACCATCCCGACGCCTGTAGATGCGTAGGACTCCCATTTCCAGCCCAAGACCACCAGACGAGCGAAGCCAGAGCGAAGCAGCGCGGTGACGGCGGGCTTAGCCTCTCATCTTCCCGTCGCCTGTTCGCCTAGAAACGTTGTAGTGAAGACGCTTCTAAACCCAAAGCTTAGGTTCGTAGCCAATTAGTCCAGCGGCCGAACAACGTAAAACCTGCGGCGACAGGAAAGCGCAACCTACTGAGTCAGTAGCCGGTAGCTGTGTTCTGCTAATATTTTGGGCAGATTGCAAGAGCAGAGCTTTTTCTGCTGTGTCTAGGAAAGCTACAGTAAACTGGATACTGTATTTCGCCAAACCTAAACTAGGAGCAGTCTACTAGTGTGCCAGGACTACTTTAAAAACCAGTCGACCAATCTTAGATCAATATTTTATATAGCATGTGCTTGCTAAAAAAATTTACCTGAGAAGAAGAAAAAGTGTCAACAATTCTTAAAAACTTCCCAAAGTACAAATCCCACTTCAGTGATAGTCCTAAATTATATTTCAGTCCTGATCTTACCTACTCAAAAATGCATTCGTTGTACTCGGACAGAAATCCTGATCATCCCGCCAACTCATTCGTTCTCGTGACAGAACTCAAAAAATGCAACGAAGGATACAGTTGCCAAAGAAAGACACTTGTGCTAGATGAGATGAGTTCAAGATGAAAAAAAGCTAATCTTGGTGTTGAAGAGAGAAGACGTAGCTATAAAAAAGACCATTAGGAGCAGATTACACGTGTTGAACTTGCACGCAAGGAACTAAAGGAAACAGAAGAGGAATGTCACCAGCCTAGTTCCCGCCTACTGTGCATTACGTTTGACCGGGAGGAAACTCAGCCGATTCCTTACCTCAACATTTCTGTTGCTTTTTATACAAGCCAAATGTGGTTGTACAACCTCGGAATAAATACATGACATGACAAGGGCCACATTTTTGTCTAGCAAGAGATCTAAGGGAAGCGAGGAAGTTGTGATATCGGTTCCTCTGGTTTAACTTTCCTACAGAAAAATCATCTTCATAATTACGACAAGATTCATACATTTTAAGACTGTTGTGGCGCACAAAACCGCAATAAAAACATTGTCGCTTCTTTCATGTTTATCTGTATGAGTACTCACATGAAGGACAAGTTTATCGATGTCTCAAGCCCCAGTCATATTTCACGTTTTGAACGGTCGACATGAAAGGAAACAAATTTAGCTGGCTGAAACTGAAATGGCTGAAATTTTCCCAGAAAAACGAGTGCTTGATGCAGTACAAGTATTCCAGCGATCACCACGAGAAACTTCGTACTGTTGACTTCAGCAAACGCAATTATTGCTATCTGAACTTAAAACCGTCCTCCTGGAGCCTCTTTATAAAGAATTAATGAAGCTTCCATCCCAAAAATTAAAAAACCTGCAAGACCTAACTGCTTATATAACATCTCATCTTGTGGGCTTTTTCACCAATCTGCCCCATAAAATCATAAAATAGAAATCCAATTCTGAGTGTATCCCCGATGAAGAAACTAAGGTGGAGCTGAAACCCAAAGTTGCTAGAGTCGATGTTAGAATATAATTACATCTACTTTCATGTTCATTACACATTTTATTATGCACGCAGGAAATGGTTTTTATATTAGGTTAGAAAATGTTGAATATCACGTCCATCTGAGAAGAGCTATAGCTGAATTAGTGTTGAAACGCCTGCATCGGAACTTATAGACCCATGTTGAATATATTCAACATAGCCCCATTCAAAATTAAGCTTGGTATTTGTTGTGTTCGTCGCAAATGTGCTCTTCTCTTTTCTATCTATTGTTTTCTTTCGAATATCTACGTAGATTTTTTTCTCCAATTGCGCACAGTTAATGCTTAAACTAGGATGATAACTTATGAGTGTTAAATTTTGTGTTTGACGGAGATTATGATTAAATACTAATCCATGATTTACTTTTTTGTTTTCTTTTATCATTCTTCGCTGAGAAATCATTTAATTTGTGTTGCAGATAGAAGAGTAAAAAATACAGAATATAGACTGTGAAACCACTAAACGTGTCAAAATCCACTGAAAATATTTTGTAATCATTTTGCTTGTTTTCAGTGTGGATAATGGAGGATTGCAGTAATGGGATTTCTCAAACTTAAACTAAAAAATTAGAAGCTTTATCACTCTAATCCTTACGTAATGTGTCACTAGAATGAAAAGATACGATTGTGTTCATCATTCTGTACATGAAAATATTGTAGATCTCTTACCAATACAATTGTTTGCCTTCTCTTTACTGACGCATACGCCACACTGTAGTTTCAAATTGTTTAACGCTTTAAGTAAAATTTGTTTTCATGTATTATTAAACACCTGCATGCACTATACGCCATAAGAGTTGATTAGTGAGTGCAATAGAGGGTGTTCCAGAACAAGAGGTTCAAAATTGCACACCAAGTAGAAAATGGCAAAGTAAACACTTTTTCTTCTATGGAATTTGCCAGCGAAAATTTCGATTTTTTAAATATTAGCTGTTTATTGTTTTCATGGATGAAATTACTCACAATGTTTATCTTGAATTTACGTTTCTAATGCTTCTATTTTATGAGTGTTTAGAATAATAAAATTTAGTTCTAGGGGCATTTGGTAAAATATTTTTAGCAAGGACACTAGAAGAGCCTTGTTGTTGCTACACCCATTAGATCTGAGGAAGATCTCGCGGCCAGAATTGCAGTATCTGCTGGTGAGATTTCTGAAATGACAGACGTGTTTCCTAATATCCGGTAGTCGCTAAGACTAAGATGTAAGAAGTGCATCTATGGAACTCATTTCGAATAATTTTGTAAAGTAAATTCAATATAAATATCGCTAGTAATTGTGTCGTTGAATTTTATTATTCCGTTAAAACAATAAACAGCTATTATATCACAAAACCTGAATTTTTTGGAAAATTTCAAAGACGGAAAAGTGTTTATTTAGCCCTTTTTTATTACGTGTGTAATTTTGTACTTCTTCGGAAACACTCTAAATTCAATTTGCGTTGAATCAAAGACCATCATTAAAATACTCAAAAAATATAATAGAGAAAGAATTAATCTGCTCTTTAGGCCACTCTGCTCCAGAACGCATGGTGCGGCACATCAGGACGATGCATACGCGCTGCTGGATAGGCCACTCTGCCTGAAAGACATCTACGCCGCTTGGTGATGAAATGATCACTTAGCCCATTCTGCCAGTTTTGACCCCTGAATTGTGGGTTAGGCCACTCTGCATATTTGCCCTCCAATTATCCGACTAAAAATCTTTATCTTAACCTGAATAACTCGTGGCGATTTGAGATAAACTAACTTCCAATTTCACCATAGTAGTGATAGTTAAATGTTCGCAATTTTTTGGGGGAAATTTCGCCTCGCGAAGTAAAAATTCCATGAAAACATGATCACGATAATATTCTCCCGCTTTTTCATCAAAGGGTATATATGGCCGTCAAAAGTTGCTAAAAATTTACTTCAGCAAAAACAAATCGCGAAAATAAATAGAAACAACATTTTCACAGAATTACCTCAGGAAGAGTTATTCACTACGAAACTCCGTCATGAAAAGGAGACCCTAGCTGATTCGTGATTATTAGCATACACTTTTTGAAGAATTATGAGGTTAAATTAAATAAGGCTATCCTATGAAAAAAAGGATTTACTCCCTGTTTTGATTGATAAAAAGTGGTTTAAAATAGGCGTCAATAATTTCAGACGAATGATCAAATAACTTTCTAAATAGTGTATAAGAAAAGGCTGAAATTGAACACGTAGATGCATGAGCAAATGTGAGTTTGACAAGATTTGTGAAATTTCTTGGGTGTAAAGCATACTAGAATTCTCAGATTACTTGTGAAATAAAACCGTGACATCAAATGATCATTGATTTACCCTCGTGTTTTCTCGTAAGAATTATGTTTTCATTCACATTCCGTCTCGGTGAAATAAGAGTGATTCATGCCGCATTTCCGGTGTTTGGCTTGATTTGGCCTGAGTGAAACTTCTAAAAACATGTTTCTTGCGGATGCGAAGTAACGTTTTACTTTCGAAAGAAAGGTATGATCACTCTGAAGTACTATGTTTCTAAATGCCTTGTCTATCGATGTCGTAGCTTTCCATCCTACCTCAGACAAAAGCTCGATGTCTCCTAGTTAGAAATGGGCGCAATGTTTCTGCAGTGTCAGTGGGTTTTCTATAGGCGTCAGTAGCGTGGAGCGAGAGGGTTGCGCGGTGTAGCAGACACGACCTCCGCTTTTGGCGCAGTTCGCTACTGCGGTGGCCGCGTGCGACCTTGCAAGAAATACTACGGCAATCTCCGCTGCTCAGCCCGAACTGTGCTGCTGCGCTAGGTGCCATTTTTCAATTATCGTTTAAAAAAATACACGCACAGTCGAAACTTACAACTGCAGTTCACAGCAGCAGTTGCGACCTAGCGCAAGTCTCAAATTTTTAGGTTAATGTAAAACATTCAAATTTTATGTAGAGTTTTTAAAATCATGTAGAGGGTCTTTTTACCAACATTCCGCTTCATATTTGCTTAGATTATTAATTTTTGTTCAATAGTGTTGATTACGTCATTGGCCTAACTAAATCATTGTTCAAATCATTTCTTCAACTTTCTGTCTTGAATTCGTTTTTTATGTTTGACAATAGATATTCTTAGCAAATTGAAGGGCTAGGAATGGGTCTTCCATTTTGACCTACATTCGCAAATATTTTTATGTGCTATCATGAACAGCAGTGGTTAGATTCTTGTCCTGTAGATTTTAAACTTGTGTTTTATAAACGCTTCAAAGATGAGACATTTTTGATGTTCAGGAACAGTTCCCATTGCAATTTGTTTCTGGAATTTTTTAATTCATGGAACCACAACATCAGATATACTATGGAGACCAAAAAGAATAACTGTTTATCATGTTTAGACGCAACTCTAATAGGAAAAGATAGTAAATTTCAAAGTTCTGGTTTCCGTAAGCAAACATTTACAGGGTTAGGAATTAGTTTTTCAGCTATTGTACATTCTCCTTCAAACTGAATAGCATCAAAATATTGTTGTAAAGGGTTTATCATGTGTTCTTCATTTGAAACCATTCATAGGGAATTTGAATATTTAAAGGTTTCTCTTAGCACTAATGGCTGTCAATCCCAGCTAGTTTATTCTTGTGTTAGAAATTATTTTACCAGGAAATTTTTTACCGATATAACCATACCTCCACTTCTAAAAAAGAATTTCATTTTTCGTTTCCGTTCTTCGGTCAACAATCGGAGAAACTTACAAAAGGCCTTGTAATTCTCATTTTCGAAATATTTTCCGCCGATTGATTTTAAATTAGTGTTAGTCAATGCGTATAAAATAGGATCATATTTCAATATAATATTGTAAAGATAATACTTCTAAAGGTATGCTCTCATCAGTAATGTACAAATATAGTTGCGCACAGTGTGCGTCTGAGTACGTCGGCTCGACTACGCGAGCCCTCAGTATTCGTATTGCAGAGCATACCGGCAGGAGTTTTAGAACTAATCAGTTACTTGTAAATAAAAGTGCCAAGATACGTCTTAAATGAGTTCATTTTTTTATTTAGGAAAGTCAATGAATAAAAATTTCTGGAACGTTTCGACCTCCAGGGTCATTATCAACCTGAAAACAAGTAGAAAAATTTGTCAAATGTCAAATTTACATCATTAATGAAAGAAGAAATGCAAAAACCAAGGCATGAAAAGAACAAAATAAAAATGTTCAGTATTAAAATTCCGTTAGCTGAGAGGAAAAGCTGATTTCAGAGCATGCCGCAGGACCTTTAGAACAAATCAGTTACTTTCCACACCTTCCCACTCTCGCTCTCATGCAGAGAAGTGCGACATTCCTGTTAGATTAGGCGATTTTTGAGTAATTTTCTCTGCATCAAACCAAATAAACCTCTGCATTTTAGAATCTTCTCACACTTTAAAAGAAAAACTGGTTTTAAATGTTATGAAATCAGCTTTTTCTCTACAACTAACATAATTTTTAATATAAAAGAGAGAACCAGGAATATGTTATAAAACATTTTTCATTAAAATATATTCTCGAGGCTGTAAAAGACTCGTAAAAAATGGACGTTTCGAGCCTTCGCTCATCATCAGCAATACGAATTCGAACAATAAGTCATCTGTAAAATACAAAAAGAAAACAACTCAAAAAAATGTGTGACATTTCTTGTTGACTAGGGGTAAAGGAAAACAGCTAAGAAGATTATTTATAACAGGTTTCGTTTCAAAAATGAACAGAGACTCTGAAATCCGCATTTCCGAACACAACTTGGCCCTGGCTATGACCTTGAAACTATTTTTCTTGACTGATGTGTCGCATTCAAAAGCATGATTTCGGATGGCTTAGTTGGACATGCTTGCTAAAATGTTTCCCGTCCGGTGACTCCTATATACCTTGATGCTCGGCAATCCTACATCCCAGAGTACGGGTAGTCATGCCCACATACTCAGATGCACAAAGTGCACAACTATGTTTGTATATTAGGGATGCCTGCATCTCAGTAGGAAGTCTATCCTTGCACCTAAAAAATGATTCAATTTTGTGATTATTGATGAACATTAATCTAAATTTTACATTACTGAAATATTTTCGTAGTAGCTCCAGCACATGATGTGATTCCGAAGTTCATCAGATTTAAATTATTCAAGAAGTGTTTGCAATCTCCAAATTTCTACAAGTCATGGCTGTCGAAACTGCTAATCAATGAAATTGGCTTCAAGAGGACCACCACTGCCAGGTTGTCGAGGGAGCTGGAACTGCAGGCCGGCGAGCTGCGTCGCAGCATCAGTTTTTTCGACTTCACCTTAACAGTGAGACACATTCACTCACTGAGTGGGGACTTCAGAGAATCTACGCTCCTAACCCATGCTAAGAAGTTGGTTGCCCTTGGTACTGGTGCTAGTGTTCAACCATGTAACCCTAATGAAGTAGTGTTCAATTTTAGTTCTGTTGCAATACCAAACAGGGTTAAATACATTCTTGCATTTGGCTTAGATTTCAATGTCCCCATTTTTAAGATAACCTTTTTTTATTTAAGATAAACTTTTTTTTTTAAGTACTTTTATCATTTGAAAGTGTGATGGCCAGAGTTAAAAATCTATGTAGATTGTTCCAATTTTTCTGATTTCACGAATCAATTTCACTCACTGGCCTTTAGGTATTTTTATGGCTTCAAACCGTACAAGATATTCTCTGCCTTGTTTTCGAAGAAAGATATAGAATTAGTTAAATCATTTACAACTAATAAAGATATCGTTGTTTCACGCCCTGCTAAGGGAAAGGGCGTAGTTGTTGTACGAGTAGATAGGACCAGATACGTTAAAAGTATGTTAACCTTAATCTCTGATCCAGAAAAATTTGCTGAAATAACGGACCCCATTGCAAAGTTTACTTTAAAGATCGAAGACAGGAGCAACAATTTCCCACGCAAATTATAAACTAGCAATTATTTATCCCAAGATCTTTATTCCAAATTATTTGTATCAGGGTCTGGTCCGGGCGTATTTTAAGGCCTTCCTACAGTTCACAAAGCGGACTTCGCCGTTAATTTCCAGTACCGACCTATTTTTTTCGGCCATTAATACTCCGAGCAATGCTTTGTTTAAATTCCTTGTTCCGATATTGAGCCCTATAACTCAAAATTAATACACGGTCAGGAATTCTACGGAGTTTGTGAAGGATATATCTTCAGAACAAAATGCTAGTCTATTTTGTATGTGCTCTTTTGATGTTGAGAACCATTTTACAAACGTTCCATTACGTGAAACTATAGAAATATGCTTGCAACACTTGTTCACTACTCCTCAGTCTGTTGTCTTGAGGCTAACGAAAAAATTGTTTCAAAATCTTTTAGAACTGGCAGTCATGAACACGTATTTTATATTATTCAACGGAAAGTTTTACAAACAATTAGAGGGTCTAGGTATGGGTATGGGTCTCCCGCTTTCTCCAACCTTTGCTAATATCTTTATGTGTTTTGGGGAAAGGAAATAGTTGGAAGAATGTCCTGAATCATTTAAACCTGTTTTTTATAGGAGATACGTTGATGACACCTTTTTAGTTTTTCGGGACCAGGCTCATGCTCCGCTCTTCTTAACTTACCTCAACAGCAAGCATAGAAACATCAAATTTACGATAGATAGTAAAGTGGGTGGCAAGCTTTCATTTCTGGATTGTCTGGTGCATAAAGAGAGGATAAATTTGAGTGTTCCGTGTTTAGAAAAAATTGTTTCACAAGTCTAGGAACTAGTTTTGACAGTTTTTCCTCCTTCATTTTCAAACTTAATTTCATCGAAGTTTTGTGATGCCGTGCTTTCAATGTGTGCAGCTCTTATCGGTTTCTACACGAGGAATTTTCCTTTTTGAAAGTATTTTTCAGGAACAATGGATTTTCTAGTGGTTTTGTTGAATCGCAAATTAGGAAGTTTTTAGATATGAAATATGCAAATGTTTCGAACTTTCAACAAGCAGCAGACTCTGTACGAACGCTCTCCCTATGTTTCCCTTACTTTGGACCTCAGTCCGAATTAATGAAAAGCAAATGCTGGAGCTCCTACAAAAAAATTTCAGTAATGTAAAATTTAGATTAAAATTAATCAATAATCACTAAACTAAATCATTTTTTAGGTTTAAGGATAGACTTCCTACAGAGATGCAGGCATCCCTAAAATACAAATATAGTTGTGCATTTTGTGCATCTGAGTATGTGGGCATGACTACCCGTACTCTGGGATGTAGGATTGCCGAGCATCAAGGTAGGAGTCACTGGACGGGAAACATTTTAGCAAGCCCATCCAACTCAACCATCCGAAATCATGCTTTTGAATGCGACACAGCAGTCAAGAAAAATAGTTTCAAGGTCATAGCCAGGGCCAAGTTGTGTTTGGAATTGCGGATTTTAGAGTCTCTGTTCATTTTCAAAACGAAACCTGTTTTAAATAATTATCTTAGCTCTTTACCTTTATCCCTAGTCAATAAGTAATGTTATACATTTTTTTGAGTTGTTTTCTTTTTGTATTTTACAGGTGACTTTTTGTTCGAATTCGTATTGCTGATGATGAGCGAAGGCTCGAATATATTTTAATGAAAAATGTTTTATACCATTTTCCTGGTTCTCTCTTTTTATTGAAAATTCGGAATTACCTAAATAGCTGCTTCTTACATAATTTCATAACTGAAAATGTTAATTTTGTTCCTTTCGTGTGTTTTATTTGTTTTTCGTCTTCCATGATTGATGTAAATTTGACATTTCACTAGTTTTTCTATTTGTTCTCAGGTTGATAATGACCCTGGAGGTCAAAACGTTCCAGAAAGTTTTATTCATTGACTTTCTTAAATAAATAATGATCTCATTTAAGACGGATATCTTAGCACTTTATTTATAATTCGAATATGTAGAAAGCCACCCACTTATATATATCCAAAATCAAATTCTTTCCACGCCTTTCCACTCTTCAGTCCGCTCTCACGCAGAGAAGTGCGATATTCCTCTTAGATTAGGCAATTTTAGAGAAATTCCATCAACATCAAACCAAATAAGTCTCCGCATTTTAGAATCTCTTCAGATTTTAAAAGAAAAACCGGTTTTAAATGATATATGCAGATTTCCCTTTACAACAAATTTAATTCCTGAACTTTTATTTTTAGTGTCTTTCAAGTGGTTTTTCCTTTTTGTATCCCATGATTGATATATATGATTCAAATTTGACTAGTTTTTCTACTCGTTTTCATGTTGATAATGACTAGAGGTCGGAATGTTCCTAATATTTTTATTCATTGACTTTCCTAAATGAAATAACCTCACTAGAGACGTGTATCTTGGCCCTTTTATTTATATCCAGTACTTCGTTTGTGAATAATTGATTCTTGTTTGTCTCAAAATTAACTTTTTTTTAGTCCCGAATGAACTTGAAAATTGTATTGATGCGTGAAGTAACTGTTCAATTCAGTGATTTGTCCACACAATGCATTGGAAAATTATAAATTTTATATGCTATTGTTACAGATTTTACACTTTTCTAAAATGTTTTTTCTTTTAAATAAGATTTGAAATGACAGCAACGTTCCAGTTAACAATATATTGTGAAAGGAAAATTAACGAAATAACATAAGCGACAAAATGGTATTACGCAAAAATTTCCTCATCTTGATGAAGAATTGAGGTTACCCAACATTTTACGTTTTTACCGAAAGGAATCATAACTGAAAACTTTACTCACATTATCTATAAAATATCAAAAGCTTGAGTTTCATCATTAAAAAGATTGCTCTGTTCTCTCTTCTTAGGTTGAGTCAACTTGCGTGATGTGGAACATTCAGGCATTTTTTTGTACTTGTCAGGGTTTGGAGAACTCGTAGCCTGCTCTGTTATCACGTTTGTAGTGCTCAAAGGTTTCCGAGATATCAGCCTGCACAGTCTCAGTCGTGCTGCCCTGTGATATTTTCAGCGCACGCTCTAGCTTCCTCTTGCATTTGTGGCCATCCCAGTTGCAGGAATTGTCCATAGATGTCCCCCAAAACTTCCTTGACACGACTGTATTACTGCGTCTTGGCAATAGTAAAACAAATGTTAATAGTGGAATATAAGCATCGAGCAAAGCCGCAGTGACATCTAGCCAAAATAATAGAATTAAAACAGAAGCATAATTGTAATAAATTGAATTTTAAACAAAAATTTCTAACGTACGGTAAAATTGCCCAGATACACTGGCTACATATAAGTAATTTTGCACTGAAAATATACTTCCGTTTAATGAGACAGTTAGCCGCTCCTCTAAAGGTTCCCTTCACTTTCTGCCTGCCTTTGTCTAAACTAACAATGAATAAAAGAGCAAAGAAAATCGCATTAATTGAAATCATATTTGTTTAAAAAACATTTCAATAAAAAAGAGAACGTTTCGACTTAATTTTAGTCATTTTCAACTATCTGAAAAAATACAAAAACACCGAGTTATAACAGGTTCAAAATACAATCATCAGTGGAATACATGACATTAAAAAAAGTAAATAATAGAGAGAAAGACTGAGACTGCACTAATTGCAGAGGGAAGGCAGATTGCGAATTGTTCAGGGTAGGTTTATATTTTAAAATGAAGAGGGATTCTTAAATGCGAAAGTTAATTGTACCGGATGTAGAAGAAATTGTTTTAAAATCGTCTAGTCGAACTGGAAGGTCACAACTCTCAGCATGAGAGCGAATAGCAGATTGGGGAGGGGAAGAGAGTAATTGTTTGGTTCGAAAACTCATTCCAGCATGCTCAGCCACACGAATATCCAGGGCTCGAATGGTCGAACCCACGTATTCAGACGCACACCGTGCGCAACAATATCTATAAATGACGGAGGAGAGCATGCCTTTAGGTAGTTTGTCCTTGTAATTAAAATGAGATCCTATTTTATATGCATTAACCAATACTATTTTGAAGTCGACATGTAAAAAGTATTTCGACAGTAACATGTTAAGATCTTTTTTTGAGCTTTTCGGACTGCTAGCCAAAGAACGGAAATGAAAAATAAAATTGTTTCTTGCGAACAGTAGGTAACGGAATGCGGGAATAAAATTTATAATTTAAAAAATTCTTGACACATGAAGTTACCAGTCCTGAAGAGAAACCATTTTGACTAAAAAACCACTTCAAAAACTCAAATTCACTATGAATGATATGAAATGAAGAGCAGACACTGTAGGCCCTAGAGAATGATGTTTTGACACTGTTAGTTTTAAATATAAATCGGCAGAAACTAAAGAAACTTATTCCTAGGCCAGTAAATGTTTGCTTGCGAAAAACAGAACTTTGAAAACTGCCATTTTTCCGGGTAATTTCGCTATCCAAAACTGAGAGAGAATTGT
>JACJUY010003460.1:85900-96200 GCA_014220935.1 Platorchestia sp. MABIK
TGGAGTTGGTCAAGAATTTTAATTTAAATTTTACAGCTGATGGGGTAACAGTTGTGTATTTTTGAAAAGGTGTTCCTTTTTTAATGTGGAATTGAAATCTTATCGATTACAGACTGCCATCCCTTTCTTTGTTCTACGAACGAATGTCTTGTTTGTGCGTGAATTATTTGAGTCCTCTTTTACGCAATAAAATCAGCTAACCCATTAAAAGGTATATTTAAAGAGCAAGTAATGATTGATAGCGTACTATCGTGCTAAGAATTACGTGAACCGTACAACAATTATCCCCTCTTGGATCGTTTAATGACATAAATGTGTTTTTTCGCACAGTTAATTAGGTGCATTTCACATTCAGAGGAAATTTTACGGGTTTGCCTTTTCAGGATTGTTTGACAGGCCTATAAATAGATAAAGAAGAGCATAAATAACTAGAAAAAGTTCGATAATTTAAAAAGACATCTTCTGACCACTTATAAATACCCAATGTAATTATCTTATAAATCGTTACTTTAATTTTGAAGGATAAAATAGAAATGATAATTTTTGGAAGCATTTATTTCACGAGATGGGTAAATAAATTTGTCAATTAATTTTCATTCATACATCACTATCTTTTATTAGTCTCATGATTTCCCTTCTTTGTAAGACTTCATGCTATCACATGTGTTGTGTTTAGAATGTAAATAATATTTTAAACAATTTAAGCAATATATTTACAACATGTGACACAGCAATAGATTGTATCTCAAGTCTTGTACAATGGACATATTTGAGTATAGCTACTTGTAGGCCCGAATAAGTTCAGCGACTTCTATATAGGGTCTCTTATCAACCAAAACTATTCTTAAAGTGTACAGTCCCACTGAGAAAGAATATGGGGTCATTTTGACACACTTAAGTGTGTCATACGTTTGTCGCCAAACCGGCACACAATAAATTATTGTGTGTCATGGAGGTGCCATGACACACTTTAGTGTGTAACATGACACACTTAGGTCAGTCATGACACACTTAGGGCAAATCTACGTAACCTAAAACATAGATTTAACTTACTCCTACCATACCCCTCTGTCTTGCCTGTGGATTAAGAAAAATGAGTATTTACAGAATTTATGAATCATTCAAGGCTTATGTTATACCACACATTGACCATTAAATTTTAAATTATCACAATTTTTACACAGAAAATAATGCACTACTTATGAAGTACCGTATTCTGTAATTTTACGGAGAACAAATGAAATATTTCATACTGTGTGTAGAGAAACTTCACGAATTTATTCAGAGTATAACTGTTTAATAGAAATCTGCAAATAAATTGAGAGCGTCTCATTTCATACCGTCGTGTAAAGAAACTTTACGAATTTAAGCAGAGTCGAACAGATTAATTGAAATCTGAATCTGCAAATAAACTGAGAGCGTCTACAAGATCTTCCTCACAACAGCATTAAATGTATTTTAACATGATATATGAATTCGAATAATTGTGACGGTTTCAAAGCCTTAACGTTTATCGAATGAAGAAAGCCCTGATTTCAAGCTAAACTACATTTTAGATAACTAAACATTTTTTCACGCATTTAAAATAGTCTTCAGCAAAACCACATCTTACATTCATTCGTTCAAATAAAACAGCATCAGTTCAGTTCAATCATTTTATTCAACACTGAAATGACACATTTTCCTTGTATTTAATTCTCGGAATATTAACAGTTGGATAAAAACAATACAAAAACAGGAAATAAATTCGGCACTGAATGTTTATCTACTTAGAACTGGAAGTGATCAAAATTATTCTACTTTTGTGAGCACATTTCCCTATAATCAAGAAATATTCTAACAATCAGAATCAATTTTATTTTCCATTTTCAGTTTCATTTAACTTGGAAAGTAAAGGTCTCACGCTCCAGCACAAGAATGTTCCATTTTGAAACGAAAAATGTCAACACCTGTTATCACGCACAAATGAAATTCTAATTTATCACAATACCTTAGAAATTGTAAATATAATTTTACACACGAATAAAATAAAAAATGCATTTATAAAAAAAGATATTTAAACCTGCGTGCACATTTCCAAGTAAATCTTGAAACATTCAAACGGACGAAAATAATTAAGTTATGAGTTAAGTTTCATAGTTAAGTTCTCGTAAAATTAAGCATGTCTTTCACTGCGAAGAAAATAATTTCATTTGGAAAAACAAAACAAAATTTCAAACACTTGTCTCGCACAAATGAAATCCTGATTTATCTCTATACAGGAAGGTTTAATTTAAATAAAGGAAGAATAAAAAATTACTTATTTAGCGTTCCACTTTTATACAAGTAACAAAATGAAGGTGAAGAATAAAATACTCAAAAAATTGTTTGAACGTTCACAAATAAATCCAGGAACTTTAAATAAACGGAAAATATTTTATTCTTCACTTTTGAGGTCCATAAATAACGAGTTCTCGCATAGTTAGAGGAAGTCTTACGCTACAACAGAGAAAATATTTCCTGAAGATTTTTCTGCCAAAAGAATTCTACCATAATTATCGCAAATAAGAATTCTCATTAAATAACTTAGGCAATATAGTTTAATAACACTATTTTTATACACGACAAAATAGAACATTGCATATTACTAATCGCAGTTCAATGCCATGGACGCTATAAAATCAGATAATTCTGGTATTTTCAATTTTTTTACAATTGTACGCACTTTTCTACAAAAAACAAAGAATATTGGAGAAGATCAAATTGTATCTTATTTACTTCTATTTTACGAAAAGTGAAGGTCTCATACGACGCTAGGAGACATTCTTTCTATTCTGAAACTGGAATAATTTTTTAACACTCATCATCCGAAATTTTCGTTTACCTACTACTACGCCAATACAATGTGAGAGTTTCATTTTCACTCGAGGAAATTTTCAACAATATTTATTTTAAAGTAGTGTACTGAAAGGTTTGTACGTTTGTGACTCAGATCACAGCTCAAGTTAATTAATCTAAAATAACTCCAGCATTGATACGCTTGAGAATAAAAGGCAAGGCGAAAATCGCTACACGAATAGTCATTTTTATTAAAAAATGATAAAATAAAACTGAAAGTTTCGGACTAACTGTCCAGCTTCAGCAAAAAATTTCTGTAAAACGAAATCAAAAGAGGAAAAAATTAACACACTAAAGAATCTCTGCATATTTACAAAAAGAAACTTATACTGAATGACAGCCAAAGTGCTTTCCCGCTTCATGTTGCCGACACCTAATTCAGCTACTCAGTTTTCCTCTTATATTATTTTACCGTTATTGGTGTTTTTCTATAGTTCAGATTTTAATAGATACTTCTTTAGTGTGTTAATTTTTTCCTCTTTTGATATCGCTTTACAGAGATTTTTTGCTGAAGATGGACAGTTAGTCCGAAACGTTCAGTTTTATTTGATCATTTTTTAATAAAAATGACTTTACGTGTAACGATTTTCGCCTCACTTTTTATTCTCAAGTTAGTTACTAATATAAATAAAAATAAAAAGGAAAATACAATTAATCCACATTTACATGCATGTTTCTTCATGAAGTCAGAAATGTTCAAACAAACGAAAATAATTTTAATAATCACTTTTAGTTTCATATTGAGCTCAAATTCTTCCTAAGTTAACAATATCTCAAGTAAGAATTTGCGTTTCAATACAGTGAAAACATTGAAGCTTGTATTAGAACTTGAAATATCAAATTCCATGTGAATATAAAATGAAAGTAATCGTGTTACTTTTGAACTATATAAAATAAAGAAATTTCCACACAAAACTGGAATTCCATAGCGTTGCATCAAACGGTGTTCATTGGTTTCACTGAGTCAAAAGGCCGTCACTCGCGATGTGTTGGCCGCCATTGGTAACGATACCGAGGTCGTTCGGTGAAGATCCTAAGACTTGTATGTAAACTTGCAACAATAACAAATTTACGAGGATCTAATGAATAAGTTCAAGTCTCCTCGGAAAGTGTTATGTTCATAAATTGAATGTAAAATCCTCAAAACAAAATTCAGCACTAAATAAGTACAGAACTCGGCACTAAAAAAGTTCACGTTAATAACACGTCTTCATTATGGTTTTGAAACATCTGAAATTCCTGGAAAGAGACCAATCAAAATTTCATTCTCAACGCAATCGACGGCATTTAAATTAATAAAATTTCGAATCATTTCAAATAGTTCATAATATTTAATTAGCGTATCCAAATACAATAGTTGTGAAAATTAGAATCCCCAGTCACTTATCAAACTAAGAAAGTTTTGTTCTAGTTTATGGACAAAATTGTGAACTTATCAAAAACAGGCTCATGAACGACCGCGTCCATCAAGGTCTGAAATAATTACATTAGCTATAAAAGTATCACTTATATTCCGCATGGAAATAACACGGTAGTTGTTATATCATTTTTAAAAAGATCCATCAATTTCATTTCATAAACGCAAAAAATTTCCAGATTTTATCGTTTATGTTGTGATTATATTTTTGGTAGCAGCACATGAATAAAAATTGATTTATGCATGAAAATATAGGACACATTTTTGTCGTTAGAACTTATATTCTTAGCAGGTAGCAAAGGAACGACTAGAAGTAAAAACTAAAGTTATTCATCACCAGTTTGGACGTCTCTATGTAAATCCAGAAACTTGCAAACACAGGCAATGAATTTTGTTTCACACATTTGAGCAAAAAAAAAGGAAACCGAAACTTTGCAAAGTTAAACAAGTCTACCATAATAGTAAAAATATTCATTTAATTTGGTCGTGAAAAAAAACTTCTACACCTATTCATCCATACGCATTAATTCTCATTGAATCATCCAATTCTCATTAAATAACCCACTCCTATCAAGGAAAAATTTTATTTTTATTTACATGAATACAATTATCGCTATAGGCAATCACACCTCAAGTTCTTGGCTGGTATAAGAAAAATTATAAATTCATTCAACACGTTTTCTGCTCTGGGTTAAACTGAAGTTCTGTATTCAATTCAAATTTAAAGTCAATTGCAGTAACAAACATTGAAAATAGCAATCATTAACTCGATCTTACCTGTTTTTAGCTCTTATTAACTATTTATACAAATTGAGTGAGTGACCGGAGGTCGGTCTGCAGCATTATGAAAATCCCTTGAGTGATCACCGGTAGGTTCTTCGCAGGAAATGTGTAAGCGAGAACGCAGTTCAATGCACTGTAGTCTGAAGTCGAACGCACTGCTGGGTCGTGTTTTCAAAACAGATTGAGACGAGGTAGGATGAGGACGATAACTGCCGAGGTTGTCCGAACTACAGGTTGAGACCACTGAGCGCCCTGAGGCGCGTGCTGTGCTGAAACAAATGAGCATAAGGTTTTCATTTTGAAATTCAGTGCTCGCACACCTAGGCAATTTTTATTGAGCAGTGGTTTTGTGATCCATTTCTTAAAGGTGCCCACTCAACTGAGTAGCAGTGTAACCAGGGTTGAGTTTAAAAAGATTCTTATACAACTTTAGAGATCCTGCATTGATTTACTAATTATTTTACTCAAAATTGAATCCCCATAGGTTAATCTAAACCAACCATTAAGTACCAAATGCTCGGTCATATGCGTGATAAGGCTACGAATAATTTCCTGACCTCATGTGCAAATGAATTTTCAAAAATTATTGAGCTTCATCAGTCCACTGTATTTTTTACACTCTGCTCTGCACATAACACAATGTGATATGAATTTGGATGCAAGTTGATCTGAACCTCCCAAACTAAAATGAGATTCCAAAAAATATGAAAGAAGGTGCTGTTCAGAATGAAATGAAGAGAACGGGGAATCTGTGCACATGGAGTGTCCCAACAACTTGTGCATAAAAAACATAAGATTGAAAAGGGCTTCATGATGACAAGATATTAATTTCATTGAAACCAATAATATTCAAAGTAGCTTTTGAAACCAAATAAGAGTGGAAGAAGATAGCAATGAGTAACAATTAAAAAGATCAACAGTATACCGAGAAACGGTGTTCCTCAACCATACAAAAATCCTAGTTCATTTGTAGAAAGACTTCCTAAGCTTCAGTTGGCGACCTCACAAATTGTGAAACATCTGTTTAATTGAGGCGAAACTGCATGAACACCCATTAAACTACAGAATGAACGTGGAGAAACATCCTAGCTGCTATTTCAGCAGCGGCTTCTTTCGTGTTTGCTGAATTCTACTATTTTACAACACTTCTACTATTTCTGTGCTATAAAGGATAAAAATTAATCAATCAGCACCAGTAAGATGTCTGCATATTCAAACATTTGTGAAGCACTTCACTTAATAAACAATGTAAGTAATGATGAGCTTCAGCCCCTCTTTTTCCTTGCAACTATGAAAATGGAATATTTGAAGTTCCTTTCGAAGGACATATTTAACAAGTTGTTTGCCTCATTGCTCTAGCACTCTGAAACTTTAACTAAATAACTGAATTCGGAGAATGAAAAGACTAAAGAACCTATCAGGATAAATTTTTCGAATACTTCTTGGATTAAATGTACTTTACGTAATAATTAAAATTCAATTAAAAATAGTATTAGGGGGATCAAAAATGAAAAAAACAGAAACTATTCATGAACGAAAAAACACTTACCTTTGAAATCCTCACTGAGCGTCTTTTGAAGCAGGTTTGTGCCAAAAATGAATATAACTAACCTGATCGGGTTCAACTCAAACTCTTCGAAATACATGATAAAGTCTGGTTTGTCATGAAATGAAGTCATGGTTAAAAGCAATACAATGTAATGACTGAGTGAAAAGTATGAATGATGTTCAAATAGCTATGGTGTATGGAGCCAGTCAGACTGTACTACAAAATAATCAAAACTCTGAGGCTGAAACTTTCTTCTCTAAAAACCTCGTGCTTTGTCCACAAATAGTTTTTTTTCCTTTAAAATAAATTATTTTGTACGTAAAATACCACCAGAGGTTCTTTACCTATATGAAAAGAGTCCCTTGAAATATTTCAAACCAAGCGTTGCTACTCGCAGAAAAGCTTGACAAGGTTTTGAAGAAACGTTTTGATGACTTCTAGACGTCCCTCAATGATGCAGACCTCTTTGCAACACGCCAATGATACAGACGTAGTTGACAGTAAATAGAGCTTTCATAGATGACCACTTGTCACGGTACCTGAACAAACAAAAAAAAGGTGAGAATGTGCATAACATGTTAATAACACTAATAATTCTGTTTGTTTGTATTTTTTGTTTAATTAGCAATGTGCTAAGTGGCTTGCTTATCACCATCCCCCCTTTTTGCTTTCAGTAATAATTAAAGAATGAGCCTAGGTAGTCAGCCTGATTTTCCAAAACTTCTACAAAGTGGGGGAGAATGAGAATACATGGACATGAATGAATTCAATTTGTTGTTAATTTTCAGTTGTTAATGTTCTTGATTAGGAAAGAATTAAAAATGAAGGCATCCTAAAATATTTCTGAATGTGCCATGAAAGGAAAGATAACCTAATTTTGGTTTGTTATTGGAAAAATGAAAAAAATCAGTTAATTTCAATGAAGTTAATAGAAAATTCACATTTGTTTTTGAAATGTGTTAACATAACGATACTAGTTCAAAAGTCACACATGGTATCATAATACTCCATGGCAATGTTTTCACAATTGGTTGAAAAAACAACACAAATACATCCAAATTATTCCCAGCTAAAATGGATATTAATTCTGGTAATTATGAAAAACATCAGAGAAACACTGAAACTGCAAAGTAATTAGATAAGTTACATTATATTTAATTAATTAAGTGCTCCAACTTTTTTCAGAACAGCATTTGATTGTGATATAATCATTTTAACATGCCTACAAAACAGGTAATGTACACACCATGTACTGAATGGGTTTCTTGGTACAGAAAGTGCAGACCACTACCTTCTGACATGAATCTCAAGCAGATTTTTGCAGGTCTCATTAAAAGCATATTCACTTTGTGCAAGACACAAACATTTCAAGAACATTATGCTACTAACAAAATATTTTTATAGCAACCAACCCTGCAGAAAATCAGATAATATTTGGTATGCAAGTATACCAGGGCTTCAGCAATTCTGAAAGTCAAAAACAAAATATACTAACATTGTAACATTGAAATATTTGAACTTATCAGCAATTGAAGTATTGTAGTCATATTAAATAATCTGGCAAAAGGCTTTATAATAAGTCTTTTGCTCAACCCTACCAATTAAATCAACAACAGCTTGAAAGATATAGCTAGCAATCTATAATGGATTACAGAACTGGTTTAAAATTATCAGATAATATGGAAGCAAAAAAAATTAATATTAACCACAAATCAAATTTTTGAAATATTACGTTGATTATTCAGAAAGTGTTTATTATTTCCACCAAAAAAAATTTCAAAAAAACTCATATTTAAGCTATCACTTTGGCGAAGTCAAATTAGAGGATGATAAAGTTTACGTGTTATAGAAGGTCAGAGGTAGAACAAGAGAAAAAGTTGTAATATTGCCAGAAGGATACTATTCATTGATTAATAGTACAAAAATATTTACAGTTTTATTTAGAATTGTGTGTTTGACAAAACCACATAATGCTCAAGTTTTTATTTGTATGTGCCACAAATTGTCATTGTTGATCATGAATCATAAGCATATCGTAGCATTCCAATTTAGTTGAGTATGAAATCTTGCTAATAAAGCTAGTCACACTTTTTTCTTTCAGGATCAAAGGAAATTACATAAAAATTATGCTGAAACCTACATGCAGCAATTATGAAATGCTGAGATTATGTTGTGAACAACTATACTACACAATATTTAGCTTCATCCACAATGTTTCAAACCACACACATAGGTATCAAAATTATCATATTTCACTCCTGTCAGAATAATGTGAACTATTTTGCACTCAAAAATGGAAAATATTTGATAAAATATCATGATTAAAATTGAAATTTTAATGGAATCATTTCATGATGGACGATATAAATGTTTGCTCAAAGCTAAATTATGTTTGGAAAATATTTTGTTAATCATCTACCACATTCCCAACTTTCACAAACAGCCTCATAACATTTTAAAAATATCCAGTAACAATATTCTCCCGCAAAAAGTAACATAACTTCCTTAACCCTGGAACACTGAACGTGGGTATAGATTACCCGTGGTAGGTGACGTCATTCGTGTTCCACCCTCTTCCCAACAAGCCAGCGCGCTGCGACTCCGTATAGCTTCATGAAACCCTAAGGGTAATAGGGGGAAGTAGCGTCGCTCCACTCCTCTGCTTGGACTTTGCGCTACAGACGTGTTCGGTGTTTACAGGGTGTTTTTCCTACTCTCTTTCCTACAGTTCCCGCATCGCCTGTGCATTGATGTCCCCCTGGGATGAGATCCTGACATCCTTGGAAGCGTGTGGGAGCATCTGAGCGATTTTTGTGGGAGGGTTTCTTTTTGCTTATTTATTTTTTCAAAAACAAAATTTTTCACTTTTTTACATTCCTTTCTTGTTGCTTTTTAATTTAAGTTTCTTAAAGGAAGTTTTCTAATTTAATCGTCTCATCATTATGAAGTAAGAGGACTATATTTAGTGTTTACGGGATCATATTAATAAATTTGTATATTTACTATTCATCTTTAATCGTCTGTGACTGGCGGATGTATGGTTTGGCTCATGTCTGACGTACGACACATAGCACCATTGAATGAGTAATTTATCGAATCCTCAAACTTATTTAACCAACTGTTTTTCCGAAGGCACCAGCCTTTGAAAATCAGTCTCCTCAGCGCATCTAAATCACACTGAAGCTATCAATAGGTATGGAAACAACAAATCTAGTCGGATGCAATCCAGTGCTTGACTATAAAATGTTTCCAATCTGTCATACGCTCCCTCCAACAAATGCACCAATATTTCTTTGCAAAAAAAATACATGAAAGGTTACTATCAATTAAAAGCATTAGAATAACAGACATGTTGAAAAAATGCCCTTTCTATGAGTACTAACAAAATATAAGATGAATACATTTCTTACAGGTATACACGACTATAAGAAGTGAATCGTCATAAGCCATACCAGAGACCTGACCAGAGACCTGACCAGAGACAGGACCAGAGACAGGACCAGAGACCTAAAAAGAGACATGACCAGAAACATGACCACAGACCTGACCAGAGACCTAACCAGAGACATGACCAGAGACATGATCAGAGACCTGACCAGAGACCTGACCAGAGACCTGACCAGAGACCTGACCAGAAACCTGACCAGAGACCTGACCAGAGACCTGACCAGAGA
>JACJUY010003461.1:0-28541 GCA_014220935.1 Platorchestia sp. MABIK
CAGGGTGGTTATATCCTATGGGACAGGGTGGTTATATCCTATGGGACAGGGTGGTTATATCCTATGGGACAGGGTGGTTATATCCTATGGGACAGGGTGGTTATATCCTATGGGACAGGGTGGTTATATCCTAAGGGACAGGGTGGTTATATCCTAAGGGACAGGGTGGTTATATCCTAAGGGACAGGGTGGTGAAGGCCAATGGGACAGGGTGGTGAAGGCCAATGGGACAGGGTGGTGAAGGCCAATGGGACAGGGTGGTGAAGGCCAATGGGACAGGGTGGTGAAGGCCAATGGGACAGGGACTCACACCTTACTGCCGAGAGCTCTAATTTCTGCAGAGATGAAAGTTGTACGTATCTCATGAAGTAGTGTTCCCGAATGAAATCTAAGCAAGACACAGGACTTCGCAATAAAATTAACAGCTACAGTAGCCACCGAAATGAAGAACTTCCCAATATTTCAGCCGAAGTTTGCACAAGAGATATATGAAAATACGGAGTTCATGGATAACATGTGGGTACAGTAGTATCCCCTTCAAGGCAACATTAGGTACTTCTCGCTTCGTACAATACATGTCTAGCCGATGAACTCGCAGAGTACAGAAGTTTGACCACCTCGTACATCTTTCAGAACTTCTCAACTTAGCTTTCACTACCTAGTGTACCACCCAGAACTCGGCCCCGGAGGTTTAACTACCTCGTGTACCACCCAGAACTTAGCACCAGCGGTTTGACTACCTTGTGCACCACCCAGAACTCGGTACCGGAGGTTTGACTACCTCCTGCAACACCCAGAACTCAGCACCGGAGGCTTTCCTACCTCGTGTACCACCCAGAACTCGGCACCGGATGATGAACTACCTTGTACGCCATCCAGAACTCGGCACCGGAGGTTTGACTACCTCGGGTCCAACCCAGAACTCGGCACCGGAAAATGAACTACCTTGTACGCCATCCAGAACTCGCCGTCGTGCTCGAAGGTAAGGCCCATCTCTTCCTTCTCTTCCTGCGGGATGAACTGCCACTCCTCGCTCTGGTCGCTCCAAGGACCGTTCCATTCGGCCTCGTTGCCCCACGGGTTGCGGATGCGGATCAGAGGGATCTTGCCAGACACTCTGCACGTGGAATGTAACTTCAGGTATTGGAAATTACTACCTTATTCGAATTCCAAGCATAAAGCTAACTCAATAACTTTCAAACATAAAGCTAACTCAATAACTTTCAAACATAAAGCTAACTCAACGTCGGAGATCTTTGGTAATCGACGTCCTTGTGTGAAGAATGTAGACTGAATGCTGTGTGATGTAACCTATTCAGAGCGGTTTTTGTATCGGTATGCTAAGACAATTTGGATTTGATTGTCAGAACAGAAATATCGCCACTATGCGATAAAATGTTAGGAAAATGTCATACGGAATTAATCGAAAATTTTCCTTTCAAGTTATTCACAAAAAACTAAGGTTCAACCCGATTAAATGTGGCGCTTGGTTTCCTCAAAGTGATCAGAAACGCACGCCAGCATTACAATGACACAAGGTCGAAACATTCATTACCTAGCTATGCGACGCCACCCTAAAAACGTCGATTTAAGTGGCAAGCAATAAATTACAGCATTGACTCTCAAAACTTACAACTTTATTGTTTTCATGATATTTATATTAGGGTTTCACTGATCCCTAGCAACAATAAAGCTAATCTCCAGAGAAAGCAGAGAAAACACCTTTTGAAACATAGCAGAAACGAGTAATCCACACCCAAGGTGTGTTTCCATGCAGAATACCCTACGCATGAAACAGCAAGTCAAGATGGGAGAGAAAAAAACGACAACGAAGAGATGGCGAAGACGGAAAGATGGCATGAAAACTGAAAGAAGCAAAATGTTCACGGAAGATAGAAGACTTACAACTTGAAGCAACTGGGAGCGTCTAGACGTGAATTATTCAGTTGATTAATATCGCGCAGTTATCCCCTAGCACTAATTTTCACAAATTATGAAAATAATGTGAAATTGCCAGCCCCTCACAAGACAAAGTCATTCGATCATTCCCTCGCCAATTGAAGCCGTGTAGAATTCTCTTCCGAACGCTTTTCATTACAGTGAGAGATATAAAACTACATGCATGAAACTCAGTATTTATCAACTGGATTTAAATAAAGAAATTCGTTTTTTAACAGTGCCTTGTAAGAAAGTTCAAAAGTCATTCACAAGTACAAAAATTTCATGGACATCTTTTTGAACAGCATTTATCCCACGGTGATGATATTCTTGAAAAACGAATCTAAATTTATTTTTAAATTTCTGCTTGAAAAAAGACTTTGAAGTCTACAATCACGACTCGAAACTGAAAAAAAAATTTTGAGGCATAGATTAACGACATTACCTTCACAGCAATTCTGCAAATACGAACTCGATGTTGTTGAAATTAGGATAAGATCAATAAGATCAGTTTGATAAAAGCCAATAAGACCAGTAGGATAAGACCAACGTACAATGTTCGAAAGATCCAAACATGAAAAAAACGCTGAAAATCGTAGATTCAAATCAAAAAAGTTTTTAAAATTTCAACGAAAACTTAACAAGTCCAAAAAAATAAGACAACTCGATTGGGACAGACTTTAAGGTTGAATTAAATTCAATCCACAAAGAAAATTTCTTCCGTATGGCAGAAAGCAGAGGCAAACAGCACACCACTCCAATACTTGATCGGTAACGTAGAACACTAGACGTAAGAGAAAAGCTTAACATAAATCATTTCTTATTTCTTGAAAGGACACAGACTCACTCCGTCTCAGAGGAAACTAACATAACCATAGCCGGAACATTCTTAGGCACAACAGAGAGCAAATTACACCCACAGTATGTTGGACATGAACAAAAATAAGACACAGAACGTAAACGCTTAATGACACATCAGGAAACCTTACAACTAAACACGAAATGACACAGGAGGAGACGCTGCAATTAAATAATATTAACCTTACAAATAAACATGAAATAACACAGGAGGAGACGCTGCAATTAAATAATATTAACCTTACAAATAAACATGAAATAACACAGGAGGAGACGCTGCAATTAAATAACGTTAACCTTACAACTAAACACGAAATGACACAGGAGGAGACGCTGATCTCAACTTCGTTTTAGATCTTAACTTCGTTTTAGCTATGAACCTGATCATTTATTAGATAGTCTTATCTAAAAGCATCATTATTATTTCAAGTAATTCGATGCCTACACCAACACTAACAAACCAATCTCTTCTCACGAAATAAAAAGTTTGCGAAGTGACTGAAACCAAGCGTTCTTTCCATGTAAAAGGTTATTCATGTTTATTTTGACACAGCACTTCACGAAGGCATCAAAAAGTTCGACTTGAAAAAGTGTAAATATGTTCGAGTATTGTTATACTTTCGGACATTTAGGGGCACTAGAAACAAAGCATCGATTGCTGTTTTCCATCGAGGGACACTGGAAACACAACATCGATTGCTGTTGTCCAGTGAGGGACACTGGAAACACAACATCGATTGATTGCTGTTGTCCATCGAGGGACACTGGAAACACAACATCGGTTGATTGCTGTTGTCCATCGAGGGACACTGGAAACACACCATCGATTGCTGTTGTCCATCGAGGGACACTGGAAACACAACATCGATTGCTGTTGTCCATCGAGGGACACTGGAAACACAACATCGATTGCTGTTGTCCATCGAGGGACACTGGAAACACAACATCGATTGCTGTTGTCCATTGAGGGACACTGGAAACACAACATCGATTGCTGTTGTCCATCGAGGGCCACTGAAAACGAAACATGACGCCCACAAAAGATTAAACAATATGTTTCTTCACTGTATCTGTATTATGCTACGCTCAAGTACAAAAAGGAAAAGAAGGCAGACAAACGCACGAGATGAGATAATGAATAAAACGAAACTACCAATTATTATTAGACAGAAAATACACAACTCTTGACACTTGGCGACAGAAAATGTCAGAGAACCTAGACAAAAAATAAATGAGGAGCAAATGATACAACTCACACATGGACGGTACCTCAAAACTCACCCACAAGAGGCGCACACTGGCAAAGGTAAACTTCTCATGAAAGAAATCCACTCAATAATATTTAATACGAGAACATAGGGCAATTTTTTCCAATCTTTCGAAGTTTTTGCCCGATTGTACCGTTTGTCAGGAGCGAAGCGCTCAATTTTACAATGAAGTAAAATGTCCACAGAAATTTCTATGATCTAAATGCCCAGTAATCCGAATTTCCCAGCAATGATACGCTGAAAAATTTCTGATCTCGTTTGTTCAGTTACGGCGAGGCGGGACGAGTTGTTAATTCGTAGGACAAACGCGTAGGAAAATGGTGAACACGAGCGCAAGACTTGGATACAGACACTCTGGTTACCTGTCCACCTGCTTCCAAACGGACATGAGTCGGTTTTGTTTTCTCCCGTAAAATCGTAGTTCCCTGTCGTAAAACGATACTATTATCGCGTCAATAAAACTAAAGCGGCCCATAGACAATCAATTTTATTGGCAATATAAATGACAATGATGAATATTGACACTTCAATTGATTGTTTGTGGGCTTGATTGACGATCGTCAATTAATTGACTTAGTGGGCAACAAAAAATATCATCAATATATTGAGTCAATGATATTGACAATTAAATTGATCGTCTAAAGGCCGCATAATGCTTAAAAGTAGCTCGATAGAGAGAAGTAAAAGAATGATAGCATCATCGCGTCGATAAAACAAATATATAATAACACGTTGACTCCGATTGTGCGGTTGCTTACGGTCAGTTTGGTTAGGCAAAAAGTCGTTTTGAAATACCGGCTTTTCTGCTCTAATACATTTCTAACCTTTTTGAGAAGAACGAAGAAGACACTTGAACCATAATGTGTTAGCTTTCACTCTAAAATTTATTTCGGGAAAAGGTAGCAAAATAGTTGAAATGTTATTTGCATATTCTGGTACGTAAATGAGCAATTTACCTAGTGGTACACATATGCACCACTTCGGAGTCAACGTGTTAAAAGCAGCAGCCGATTGAAAGAATGAAATGATTTCCTCTTCAATTTCTCAACCCAGCGAAATTGTTACAGTTCATCCCGTGTTAAAATACGAAGAAAATTGAGGATCATATTTAATGATACATTGTCAATTTATAAAAGTCTGAATTACTGTCAGTCTATAAAACAAAGTTATTAACATCGTACATTGACAACATTTTCGAAAAGAATAGGAAAGAGACAAAAATGCAAACATTTCGAATGAAACAAAAGAAAAAAAGCAGTTGAATGTCACATGCCTTGAGACGGCTCAAGATATCCCCATAAAGTACATCCATTGCTAAATAAATTAAAACGACTCACGTGCCACAATATGTAAAATCGTACCATTCAATCAAATTTTTAAAACAGGAATCTGAGAAAATGAATGCGCAAACCACTCATTATTTACAACAAAAAAAATACATCGTAACTTTAGACACTTCACGATTGGAAATATCAGTGAAGTTTAAAATTTTCCTCTATTTTGCTGTCTCTGAACGGAATGTAGTACCCCACAAACCAAATAGGTAGACGTCAAGGATTTCACCAACTAATTTAAAATTTTCACGCCTAAGTTCCTCATATATGGTAGAATTAATAAGTGTCTTCTCAATTTTAATTTTCAAAATGCAGAGGATGATTTAGACGCTTCAAATCTAGAGTATAATAAAAAATGAAATACTCCAAAATTCGTCATCATAAAGTTGACCTCAATGTTTGAGATAAACAGATCAGTTGGACAAACATGGAGGGGTCCTTCGATTACCGAGTCAATTTATTTGCGTTCCCAGTTCAGAAGTTTTTAATCCTTCAACGTCAGTGTTTTTTGTACTTATACTACCATTATCACAGCTGCCGTCATTAGACTGGCACTGGCATCAGGTAGTCACCGGTATCAGATGATAACGGTGCTGCCACTGAGAAATGAACATCTACTAACACATTAGGGAACACGTTCAATAAAAAACACTTTAAAGCGTTTTTCGAAAAAGGATCGTATAGAGTTCTGGGACGTTAAAGAGTTAAGTATTATCTGACAAGAGGTTTAAAGACTAGGAAACCACATGATACATGTAAGACGGTTAATTAATTTTTAGGGTTAACAATACGAAGTTCTAAAACATATCTAGCGATCCCACATGTCCCCGGTCAGTTCAGATTGAAGTGAAAGCTGATAGCTATTGAAGAAATCATTAAACGTAACTCAACTGAAACCAAGCCCAAAAATGTGGCCTGCAACCTTACAATTCAGAGAAAAAAATTTCAAACGGCACGTTAATGGTAACGTGGTTTAGAACTCCTAGATTTTAAATGTAAAGGAAAAATAATTAAATTAAATTATGCGAGATTACAGTTCCCTCAAATTCAAATAATAATATCGCTAAGAGAAATTGAAGATAAGAGATGCCATTGAGCAGAAAAAACAGGAATATGATTTTGGAACACAGGTTAAATTTTATTCATAATAAAGTAGAGAAGACACTTTCGGTAACTGAATAAATTTAGCACAATTAACTTACAAATTTAAGCTGATAGAAAGGTTATTTACAAAGAAGGAGAATGAAAATTGTTCAAAAAATAAAAATTGAAAACAAATATGAAAAAAAGAGGGCGTAATACAACTTGAGATCGAGCAAGAAAATAATAAATTGAAATGAAATGGATGTTATCATAACTGGAATGGAAACAATTTGAAATGGAATGTCGGCAGAAATCAATCAGAGATAACGTAAAACTTGAACGAATAGATAAAGTTCAAAATAGGTAGAGGAAACAAAGGTAAAGTTCGTAGCCTCAAAAGAAAAAGAAAAAAATAGATTCAGTGAGAGAACTAGAGGATCATGTTTTCGTTTAAATTCAAATACAAACCTTACGTACAAAAACAAAATAATTATGCATTGAGAGAACAGAAGAAACGCTACATGGAAAAACTTGTACGACGCATCAAGATAAAAAATCACCAAATTATGTCTGAAAAAACGATTCAAATTGAACGCCGAAAGAAAAATGGCATGCATTTATAAGGTAACTCAATGAAGATAATTCACCACGGTAAAATGCATAAATGAACCAACACAAAGAAGGAAACCAACAGTGACAAAATGCATAAATAAGTTAACTCTAGGCAAGTAAAACCCACGGCGATAAAATGGATAAATATGGCAACTCGATAAGGTAAAATTAATAAATGAGGCAATTGTATAATGTGACCACCGCGATAAAATGCATAAATAAGGCAATTTAATAACGTAACCATTATGACAAAATAACTAAATGAAGTAATTTACCAGTGTAACCAACTCGATAAAATGCATAAAGAAGACAATTTAATAACGTAATCATTATGATAAAATAACTAAATAAAGTAATTTACCAGTGTAACCAACTCGATAAAATGCATAAAGAAGGCAATTTGAACAAACATCGGCATCTACGGATGCTTTATTTCCAATTCAAGCCTGATACATATCACCTTATACATTGGTTTTTCAAATACCTTATAACTAACACCAGGACGCCATGACGCTTTCTCCAGGTCAAGACCGGTACCCATTTCAGACACCTGGGTAGAGTGGGGTATTGTGCTTTGAAATTTTCCCCTATACCCAATGGAGAAAATCGCCACCCAACCCCCGGGACTCGAAAATAACGTAATCATTATGATGAAATGACTAAATAAAGCAATTTACCAGTGTAACCAATTCGATGAAATGAATAAATATTAAACAATATGACCACTGCGACAAAATGCATAAATAAGGGAACTCAAAGAAGACAACCCACCGCGGAGTCTGAATCTCGCAGTACTTGACGCAGGTGATGCTGTAGGCGTGGCCCCGCACCAGTCCGTTGGTGCACCGGGCCTCCACCTCGTTGGGGTCAGGCTGGCGAGCATGAGATTATTTGTCAGTTTAACCCGTTAAATGCGGCGTGACCCACCGGTGGTCCTTTAGGAGATTTCCATACTGCTGCTGACAGTCACTGACTCAATTTTTGTAAGTACTAAATGCAAGTTAAATGAAGGCATGATCCAGTTAATGTTTGCTATTGTCAAAATTTCTTACTACATTTCACTCAAAATTTGAGTTGGATATTCAGCTTCAGTTTAACCCCCAGCACTTAGCGTGTTAATATTAAGATTATAAGTTAGTTTAAGCCTCCCTAATCGCTACAAAAAAGAGCGTATCGAAGAGAGGAAGGAGAAAGGCACCATTTAGCATGGAGATAAAAGAATGGGGAATCTACTGTGTGCAGAAAGGGTATAGAAACAGCAAGTTAAGAAAGAAGTTCATGAAATACGATTGAAGTTGAAGAAGAAAGTCAAAGGTGCTGAAAAACAGGACAGTAGTTAACCAAAAAAAGGTGGTCCTTAACGTAACAAAAAAAAGTTAATTCAACAAAAGGAAGGCCTACCTAACTCTCAGCTTAGGCCCTCACATTGTCCCCCTGGGAGCGCTAATTCCCATAGATACAAGAGTTGTATCCTCCTGAGTATTAGTTAGTTTATGCCTCCCTATCCGCCACAAAGGCAATCCAAAGAGAGGAAGGCACCATTTAGTATGGAGTTAAGGGAACGCGGAATCTATGCAGAAAAGGCATATGAAATAAGATTATGAAACATGATCAAAGTTGCAGAAGAAAGTAGTAGGTGCTGAAAAACAGGACAGCAGTGAACCAAAAAAAGATGGTCCTTAACATAACAAAAAACTTTCATTTCAACAAAAAGAAGGCCTACCTAACTCTCAGCTCGGGCCTTCACATTTTAAGCCTTGGTGTGCTAATTCTAATTGATTCAGTAGTTATATCCCCCTGAAGGGTGCTGGCGAGCAGAAAAAGGATATCTTCATCGATTAATTCAATAACATTTCAAGTGCGACGTGACCCACCGGTGGTCACTGATGGGATTTTTTAAATGCTGCTGACCGACCAGCAGTTACTAACTTAATTTTTGTAAATGTTGAATGAAAACTAAATGAAGGTGCGATCAATTTAATGTTCGTGATTTTCAAAATTTACCTCTACAATTAACTCTAATTTGTATTGAATATAGAACTTCAATTTAACCCGCCGCACTTGACGTATTAATTTCACATGAAATTATTATGGTTTTCAAGCAAGAGGAGGGAATTAATTTACATTCAATGTAGACCTTACATTGTTCCCAGATTTTTTAGGCAATAGTGGATCAAAAAGAATTTACCCAATTTATCACACAAGTCGACACATCTGACATGGACACTTAAATTCAGACAATATATCGAAAGTAACAGAAAATTAAAAAAAGGGTCACTGAAAAATGATGTTCGTATAATATTTCCCAGAAACCAGAAAGATAATAATCACTTCCAGAACCAGAAAGAATATTATTTCCCACTACGCAGAAAGATTACCATCACTTCCAGAGACCCAGAAAGAATATTATTATTATCTCCCCAAAGCCCGCAAGATTACTATCGCTCCTCACAACCCTGAAAAATTACTATCATCATTTCCCGAGAGGCAGAAAAATTACGCTTGTTTCCTGAGCGCCAGAAAGATTATTATCATTTCCCGAGAGCCAGGAAGATTATTATCATTTTTCTGAAACTCAAAAAACATACTTCTATCATCATTTCCTGAAAGCCAGGAAAATCACTGTTAACATTGCCCAAAAACCAGGAAGATTGCACTTATTTCCCGATACTAAAGAAGCGAATTACCGTCATCATTCCCTACCGGCCAAAAAGATAACTATTATCATTTCCTGCCGACCCAAAAAGCACAACTATCATCATTTCCTGCCTACCAGAAAGATTACTATTATCATAAGCCGAAACCCAGAAAGAATATTATCATTTCGCGAGAACCTGAAAGATTGCTATGGCTTCTCGCAACCCAGAAAGATAATTATTATCATTTCCGGAAAATCAGATAAATGATTATTATAACTTCCCGAGAGCCAGAAAGATTACTACCATGTACTTCCTGAGACCCCCAAAGCATATTCCTATCACCATTTCCCGAGACCCAAAAAGCATATTCCCATCATCATTTCCCGAGAGCCAGAAAGATGACTACTATGTACTTCCTGAGACCCAAAAAGCATTTTGCTATCACCATTCCCTGAGAGCCAGAAAGATTACTACTATATACTTCCTGAGACCCAAAAAGCATATTGCTATCACCATTCCGTGAGAGCCAGAAAGACCAGACAAAGACAACAAAGCTAACGAACAAAAACAAAATAACGATGCATTGAGAGAATAGAAGAAACGCTACAAGGAAAAACATATATGACGCACCAAGATAAAAAATCACCAAAATTTAAAAATTACCTCAAGCGAGCAGCCCATGAGGGAGCCACGCTCGTAGGACTTGAGCATGATCTGGAAGAGGGTCTGAGGCGCTTTGGTGAGGTCGTACAGCTCACTTACGCCGCCGGTGAAGTCCTCCATAGCTTCGCAGGTGGTGCCGCCCTTCAAGGCCTCGTACGAGCCGTGCAGCCTGGCGGGAGAAGTCGGTCAAGATTTTTGGCTTCTCCACACTGGGTGTCACTTGTCGGGTAAGAAAGACCCTGGTTCAAATTTAGTCCCGCAACGATCGTGTTTACACCAGAGCAAGGCAGCTTCCTTCGTGATCAATAAAATTGGAAAGATTGTTATGAGAGACTGTGGAGAAAACCCACCTAAAGTCACTCACTTTGCGTTTATAAAAAAAGATAAAATATTTAGCAAAATAAATGGGAATTTAAATAAAACAGTAAACCGCAAAATATGGCCCGTCACAAAGCAAAAATCTACAGTTTCAGCAAAATGATGACCTACCTAACTCTTAGCTGGGTACCTCACATTTTTGTACGTGCTACTTCCAATAAATACAAATTCAGATAAATGACACATTTTCAAAAGGGATAGACTTCTGGTGATGACTTCCTTGTGTCTACGCAACTTATACCAAATCCCAAAGACTCCAGCCCAAATTTTCTTCTGGTCTAGATGATTTCAATGACTGTGACACCAATAAAATAAAATGCAAAATATTACGGTAAAAACAGCGGCGGCGGCAGACATTACTAATGAACCTGAATTTTTCAAGCACATTTGATGCGATAATTCTCAAAGAAATTATTTAACTAGCTTTCCTGTCCGCAATTTTTCAAGCAATGACAGTATTATTTGCCATTTAGAATGAACCCAAATTTTTCTTTCCTCAAATAACTACACTTTGAACATACATTATAGACAAAGAGTTCAACACTTGCTCTTCTCAGTATCGTCAGGTATTTATTATTTTTTTTTCAAAAACTGTATTAACATAAACAGGAACGACTGGTATAGCTGGAACCTGACGCTTAGTCAAAGAAGTGTACACTAATTTTTTCAGCACGAATGATAGCAAATATTCCCCAAACGTTCACTTCTATTATCAGAAACTTTTAGAATTCATGGAAACATAATGATATTTTTAATATCTTCGTTATTTCATGTTGGAAAGGTTATCACCCTGTTTCTGCTTCAACATAAGACGGATTTATGGCTGTAACGTCAGGTCCCCGAGTGGTCGCGTGGTGAGAACACTTGATTACCATTCTGGAGGTCCGGGTTCACGTCCCGTCACTGGGATGGTTGTTGTTGAGATACACAACTACAGTCTGAGTGTAGAGAAAATACGATTGAAGAGGGGAATAGAGCTTGGTTTGTGTACGCAGTTTATTAGGTAGAACTCTTAGCCATAACAATGGCTGTCAGCCCTCAGTTCTCAAGATCTGATTTACGGAACGGTGCTGAATGTGTGTGTTCTTATAAGGAACCCTAGGCCATAACAATGGCAACTGGCAGCCCTCATTCATGAGGTCTGAACGGAGCTGTACGCGTGCAGTGTGTTACAGGGAACTCTAGCCCATTACAATAGCATTTGTCAACCCCAATTCTCAAGATCTGAAGGGAAAGGGCAGAGTGTTCTTATGGGAACTCTAGGCCATAACAAAGCTGCTGTCAGTCCACTATCGCAAGATCGGCCGCCAACAGAGCCCACTAACTTGGCGTAGGCTTTCTCCAGCAGCGCCGACCAGTACTCGTTCCTCTCAGCCGAGTGCATGAAGACAAGCTTGCCGTAGTAGGTCGGCAGGCGGTCGTCGACGACAACGTCCACCCAGCGGCCGTATTGCCAGAACCTGTCAAACGGAAAAGTTAAACGCCAACATCTGTCGAATTCAATACTAATAAAGCCTGAAACTGTTATTATGTTCAGTAAGTATGCCAGAACCTGTCCAATAGGAAAGTATTGTAGATATTCAGCAAGTGAAGTATTACTCAGTAATTTTTAGCGCTTAGACCAATGAAAAAACGAAACATTGGTATATAATTTCACCCAAAACTATCGAAATTGATGGATAATAATGGAAGAACTCGTTGAATTTCAGAGTTATAACGCCGAAAGAATCAAATAGAAAAGTAAACACAGCAGAAGCTGTTGAATTTTGATGCTATTAATTATGCCAGCATTCCCATTGTGTTTCAAACGTCAGATCCCATATGGAATGTATTGTTACATAGCAGACTATCGTATTGGAAGGTTATTTTATAATTCACTACGGCCTTAACCACATAATGTGACGGGTAAATTTACATGGCAAAATATTATCTACACCTATACCCATGATGCAGAATTCTATCCACTCTTGATTTTCAACACACATTGCAAATGCGCGTCATTTTTAGCTAAAATTCGGATTAACAAAACTGACAACTATATTTGGTTCTTCTACTCTAACAACTCACTTAACTACTCTAAGGTCAAATCTACCGAAGGGGGTAATTGAAGCGAAGACGATACGGAATGCCAGCTTTCCTTGTACAGGTAAAAAAAACTGACAAGCACTAACTTATGCTACATCAACACTTTGACTACGACTACTAAATATTAAGTTCAACACCAAATTCATTTTTAAACTCAATTGTAGTAAACTATTTTGAAAATACAAAACATGAACTGGATCGTGCCTTCATTTAGCTTTGATTAAGTATTGATGAAAATTGAATTTACTACTACTGGTCGGTCAGCAGCATTGTGAAAATTACCTCCGTGTACCACACGTGGCGCACGTCGCAGTCAAAGTGTTAGGAAGCTAGGAATACCCACGAGGAAGGTCAAGTTTCAATGAGATGGGATGGTGGCACTCTCTGGTTCACTTGTAAGCGAGCACTCAAACCACGAGGCCACGGGCCCCTGTAGCTTAGATAATAATATTAAGACGTCTACCCTCCGTCTACCCAATACCTGAAATGGAAGACGCCGGCATAGTTGTCCCCGAAGCTTTGATCGCTTGGCACGATTTGGTAGAAGAGACGGCGATTCAGAGTCAAGTTGGCAACCGCAGCAAGCAACCAGCAGTCGCCTGTAAATCGAGAAAATTGACAGCACTCTTTTTCGCAAACTAATGGCAAATATACGCTTAGCACATTCACATCAGGTGGTTATCATTAGGCAGACAACCTACTCTAGTTTAGTTTTAACTGATCGCACTGGAGTCAAACGTAAATCGCAAATGAACCCGCTAAAATTTACCACAATATCTTTTTAACCTTACTAGACCACTGCACCGATTTTTGACAATTTCCGAATCTGCCGCTATACCACAGCACCTAATTTTTGGTACTTTGCCTAGTTATTAGAAAAATACGTTGCAAACTAGAAATAACATAGCAATTGTAGTCAAACCTCATGGTTAGTTATTGCAAATAAATGTCTTTTAATATTTGGTTGAATTGACTTAGTACGGTTTAATGTTCAGCAGTTGGATTCAGGATTTCAGGTCTGGTTGTATTAATTTCTCGATCACAAGGCAACACGTACAATATTACTAAGCACGCTTAATTCCCCCACCTCTCTTCAAGATGCATCTATGGTGCCAAAACAAAAAAGTTTATCAAATTATGTTTGTGCACGCATTTGATAAAGTATTCACTGCATATTTCATTATGCTCAACGAAATCAAACTACGGACAAGTTTGTTGAGACTTCACTAGTCAAAAAAAAACAAGTTTGGAAAATATACGAATACGATGGTAGAACGACGTGATCGATTGCTTCGTTTTGCAAAAGTATTTCATGCGCCATTACCATGTTTTTTAAGCTCTTCACATAAGAGGCAATGATTTTCCCCGTACCCTTCCTAGCTCCTCTCCCTTCGTCTGCGACACCATAAGAGCTATTTGCTCAGGAAAATGCACCGCGCATTAGCGGAGAATTGAACCTTTGACTCTCAGTGCACAGTGCAACATTCTGTTCTTGCGCTACGGAAAAGGTTGCTATAAAGACAAAATAGTTTAAATGTTAGTTCAAGCCTCTCTAGCCGCAACAAAGCTGTATCGAAGAGAGGAAGGAGAGAGGCACCATTTAGAATGGATTCGAGGAAACGTGGAATCTATGCACAAGGTGCATAGAAACAGTAAGTTGAGAAAAAAATTATATAATTGTATAAGATGAAAGTTGATGAAGGAATTGGTAAGTGCTGAAAACAGGACAGCAGTGAATCGAAAAAGGAAAGTCCTTAACATAACCAAAACATTTCATTTCAACGAAAAGAAGGCCAACTTAACTGTTACCTCGGGACCTTCCATTTTCCCTCTCGGAGTGCAACTTACCATAGGTATAATAGTTGTATCCCCATGAAGGGAAAGACAGAATAAAATACGAGGCTTCACTCACCCAACTCTCCCTGCTTCACGTCGAAGCGCGAGGCTCCGTCAATGAACAGCTGAGGGTCACTGCTGATCTCCTGCTCATATACGCGTTAGTTAATCGACCCTTTTCTGCTTGGGTGATTTTGACGCAATACTCCAATGATATGATGCAATGAATGCAGTGACAGTAAAAGTGCACATCGTCGTATAAGTATCAACCGTGTTTGTAACGGGAACGAGTTGAATATGACACCAGCTATGAATTAAGCGTTTGTTCTTTTAGTTTTAGTTCGTTAGATCTTTTTGAATGCTTTTGTACTGCGTAAAATTTGGTGCATGATGCATCAGGAGTTCCATGCAGTGAAAATTTAACGATAAACGCGATGTGAAAAATTTCGCAGAGTACTTCACACAGGTGAAACATATCATAGATTTTTCATCACGTTAACAAATAATTGTGCGGATGGTGTGGGATGATAAAATTGTGCGTGAGGTGCTCTGATATTTTAGAACAAGGCAATCTAACCTATAGTATGTACAAAATAAGGTTGAAATTATCAGAGCTGTCGCTTCAGATGAACAAGGAATCTAGACAGAATAAAGCAAGCAAAAAATTCAAGCAGTGGAAACACAGCGAGCTCTGCAAAGTGCATGTTGTTCCTAGTGATAGAGTAAAGAATAAATTCTCATTGCGAAAAAAACTGCAATTAGATAATATCCAACGCTGAAATTCTCGTCTAACCCATAAGTGTGAAATTATGCCTTACTGACCATTTTAGGCAGGAAAATATAGAACGCCCTAGCCAGGAAAAATACTGGAAATTCTAGGAAAGAAAAAATACTAGAAATTCTAGGAAGGAAAAAATACTAGAAATTCTAGGAAGGGAAAAATACTGGGAATTCTAGGAAGGAAAAAATACTGGAAATTTTAGGTAGGAAAATATACTGGAAATTTTAGGTAGGAAAATATACTGGAAATTCTAGGCAGGAAAAAATACTAGAAATTTTAGGCACGAAAAAATACTGGATATTCTAGGTAGGAAAAAATACTGGAAAGTTTAGGTAGGAAAAATACTGGATATTCTAGACAGGAAAAAACATTGGATATGCTAGACAGGAAAAAACATGGAATATTCTAGATAGGAAAGAATTTTGGATAGTCTATTTGAGGAAAAAATACGAAGTATTCAACATGGAAGAAATATTGAATATTTTAGGCAAAAAAATACTGAATATTCAAAGTGAAAGAAATATGTTAGACATTCTGTATTGAATTAAGTATTAGATGATCTAGGTATAAAAAATATTATACGCCTTACGTTAGAAAATTATTGCTGCTTCTTTGAAACGGAAATTAATTACGTGACTTTGAGACGAGAAGCATCCGACTCAAAATAAAATGTTGATAAAGTTATACTCATCAAGCATCTTTCAATAACAAGGAGTAAGTAGTGGCCTACTCTCGCAGTCATCGATGTCGAGTGCCATCTGAAGACAAATCAGCTTCTAAAGCATGGCAATCATTACAACTTCTACTTACACATCTACGCTTGAAATGCTGAAAAACTACTACATCCCAACCAGAACTTTTATAAAATAAAATGAGACTACCTATTAAGGCGTGGAAATTATTGTCAAGTGACACAGAAAACGACATCAATGCAAGCTGCATCGGGGCTCATGCAGCACTCTATGAAGAAGCGAACTACTTACAGCTATAGTGGTGCGCTATTACAAATAGTGGAACAAACGTAAAAACTCACCCTCAGACTTGTTATTTCCTTTAGAAAGCGAAATAAAACACAATCAACGACAAAATGTAAGCCAGAGTAAATCAATATTTTTTCAGTTGTTCTACTAGAGCCGAGTAGATAAAAGCAAGAGCCAGACAACGATCATAGGGTAGATATTTGAATCTCTCAGGTTTGTTTGACAAAATATTATCCAATATTCGAATTTTAGACGTACTTATAACTTCGTTTCGTAGAAATGAAAAATAAGCGTTACAGACCACTTTTTCCCATCCCTGTACAGCAAGGCTAGCAAGTATCGAAAATCCCATGAATATATTCGAGTCCCTTTTCGTCAACTCTCCGACCTACTTACAAGTAAGAACTAAGACGATTAGGAAAAATTAATATCATTAATGCCAAGACTTCCGTTCCTTTCAAGTTACACAGCAACAAAAAACAATGGCACAAACTCACATGCGGGCGCTTCCATTCGAAGGGCTTAGGCGGGCTCTTGCTGAAGAAGATGGAGGTGTCTTCAGCCGCGAACGCCGGGTCCTCGAACAGCACGCCGTTCTCTAGGCAGTAGTCGCGGATGCGCTCGAAGTCTTGGATCTCTTCGCCGCGCCCGTGCAGCCCCGAACCTCGCTCGCCGAACTGTGGGGAAAGCAACATGATAAAGAAAAACGGTAACACGTTGACTACGATACTGAAGTTCAGTATTCAACCCAAATTTAAAGTCATTTTTGCAAGAAATTTTTGGTTAACTGGGTCTATTAAATAGCATTAATTTAAAAAAAATGTTACAATAATTGTTCAAACGACTCATCGATGGGTCGTTTCGCAAGCAAAGTGTTGAGTTAAGAGATTTGAGAAGGTGATGGACTGGTAACAAAGCATCAGAAGATGATTTAGTCCTTTAGGGTCTGAATTTTCTCCCCCACTATGCCGTTATTTGACTGGCACCGGCATCAGGTTACTACAAACATCAGAATGTGAAAGGAATTATCGCACAAAAGTCGATTTGAAAGAACACATTATAGTGGAAATTCGAGAAGGAATAGAGTGTACTGGGATAGTTCATAAAGGTAGATTTCAAAATCTACGTAGATGGTAGAGGTTAAAGAAATATGTAGGGCTTCAAGACACATGAAGAGATGATTTGAGGGAATCTAAGACATGTTGAAGATGAACAAAAAAGCAATTGAGAAAACGTGGTTGTAAGCATGGAGGGAAACCCGTTGCAAAGTTGACTTCGAGTTGAATAAGTTGCAAGGGGTTCAAGGTAATGAACGACTTCGACAGCGTAAGTGGAAGTTTCATGTACTGCATGAGTTCCAGCAACACGAGAATTGTATTGTTCAAAAGAATATCAGACCTTTCAAGTTATTCTTCTATGGAAATGTTTGGAAGTTCACATGACGCGGGCAAGGATATTAGTTTGAAGAAGGCGAGGAGAGGCAGTTTGGAGGCATGGGACAGTTAAGAGGTATGTATAAAAGTAAACTTCAAAGAAGCTCTGAAGGATGAATGAAAAATTTGTGCGAGATGCAGATGAACTTAGTAAAAAAATTGTTAAGCGGATTAAAGGATGATCATGAATAATTTCAAGCTAGTAGGTCGGCGTACAAGACGTTGAGGCATTTCGAAGACAGTGTGATAATACAAATTAATGAATCATTAACCTAAATTTTCGAAAGTTTGTGTATTTTGCACAATTTCATAAAATGTTATCAATTGTACAGGAACCTTAATCAATGGAACAATGAAAACTTTCCATTAGTCAAATTGCATCAATAAAACTCATTTGGAATTGAATTCAAACCAAAATAAAATGTAAACTGGTGAATTTAACGTTGAATGAATTAAGGCACGGAATATTTGTAGTAGAACGTAAATTACAACATTGTGTCAATGCGCTTACTTCATCAATAAATAAAATTCGTTACAAATGTGGCTTAAGTTAGATAGCTTTGAAAATTGCTCTCATTCTGATTTTCCGACAAATCAAGCAAGTTCGCAAAGATTGATGGTGCCAGTAAGGAAATTATAAATGTGGTAAAAAAAAATTAATAAGCAAGATTATCAACTTAAAATGACGCAAATGATAAAAAAACAAAGACAATGGAATTAAATTGATGCAAAAAATGAAAAAACATTAAATCAAATGGAAGGGTATCCCAACATTAATCAAAAGAATCGGTCGAACGTTAAAACTAGCATTTTCTCTGGATAAACGCTTGACGGAAATAATTGTGGAAACCACATCAAGTTTTAAAATCACAGACTAAATAAACAGCAAAACCACAAAAACTTAACACTGATCAATCAATTAACTCCGGTTTCTCTAAACAGGCCAACAAGATCCGATAGCAATGCGGATGTAACTTATCTCGTCGCTCGACTGCTCTTGAAAATCGTAGCCCCTTAAAAAGTCCGACTGAAAGTGAGCGTGACGGTATTCCCTTGTGAAAATCGCTGTCGCGATTGGGTCAAACCGCCGACGATTCACGCGGCTGGAAGCGACGCCGTTGCGCAAAAACGTCCATCGGATCGCAGTCGCCATCTAATGCGCAAAGTTTTTGCGTATAGGGGCGCAGTTCTCCGCAGCCACGCGGCAGCCTCGGCCGCCATCAGACTTATCCTGATACGAACGCTACTGCACTGAACTTCGCTGCACAGGTATTAAAGAGCAAATTTACGTCATACCGGCCGCGGCTCTTAAATCCGTAGGTGACGCCTTCTAGGCCAACTTCATATCACATCGAAGAATTAGTTGCCTCTTTTCTCAAGTTCTCCTATAGCACGTTAACCGCGAGGCGTTAAACTGAAGTTCAATATTCAACTAAATTCAAGTAAAGAAGTTGTTGGCAATCTTATCAAAACTAAACAATAACAGGGTCCATTAAATGCCATAAATTTTAAAAATATTCTAAAAATTTTCAAAAGACCCATCGATGCGTCTTTTGAACTGAAAAAAAAACTAAGCAAGCTTTTAAAAAAGCTAAAAGCTAAAACAAGCTTTTAGAAGAGCTAAAAAAACTTATTTTTCCTGTTATTACAACTACTGTTATTAGACTAGCCCTAACTTCACGTTATGACTGTTGTCAAAATAAACGAGTAACTTAAAACTCGATAATCGGCAGTAAACTTCGAGACCGCAGTAGGATCCAAATTAAGAGGGAACAAGGATGTATCAGAACTATTTTTCGAGCGCACCTGGCGGCAGAGATGGAAAGAGTTCTCGCCAGCGGATTGCTTGCCAAGAATGTCTCAAACAAATCGGGCACCATGGATCCGCCACCATTCATTAAATCAAATCCGCCACCATTCATTAAATCAAATCCGCCACCATTCATCAAATTAAATCCGCCACCATTAATCAAATTAAATTTGCCACCATTCATCAAATTAAATCCGTCACCATTCATCACATTAAATCCGTCACCATTCATCACATTAAATCCGCCACCATTCATCAAATTAAATCCGCCACCATTCATTAAATTTTATGTTGACACAAAAGAAGCTGTGACGTATAGCAGAAAAATTTCAAAAAAAATTTGGCAAGACTTTGCTCCTTGTTATTGATACACATTGACTTCGTATGGGCGAGCTTGGTTCGTGAAGGTAAAGGTAGATCGCGCGCTGCAGCCGTGCATAAAATTATTTCCCTGACCTTCGGCACGAACAAATAGAATAGCTCTTCATCGTGAGACAATGGCAAACATTCAACTTTAAGATACGTAAGCCCTGAATTTAATTCATAGCAACCGAACGGTCATGTTTAAAATAAAAACGGTCCTCCCTAGTGATGAAGAAAACGAGGGAACGCTCCTCTGAAAGCATGCATTTCCCACCTGCTCTCAGAATAAGAGCCGAAAAATGAGTTATTTGTAAAACAAAACACTGAATTTCAATACAGCGACGAACAACGATTTTCCTCTGGAAAATCGAGATTTCATCTTGTCGTCCAATGAAAGAGGAAAAATAATGAATTTAGGTTTGACTCCACCAGGACCACCCTAGCCGAATAACGATGTTTCCTCCAGTAGTATACCACAGGAAGATCTATATAATAAAACCGTTGTAACTGTGTATTTTCGTGTGTCACACCCATCTAAATATAAAAATCATTGTGTTATTTATGCTGCAGCTTGATCATAAACTTTTACTCTTAAAGATTACATCCCTTAGCTTCATCAGTCCATATGTTAAACTTGAGCTTCAAGCGGAATCATGGCTTCGGTTGACTGTCGTTACCGATCTGCCGTAGTAAGTTACATTAGAAATTTCTTGTGAATAATAAATTCAGGGTTACGTTTCCACCAGGTCAGGTTGAGGGTTTAGCCTGCAAGTAGAAGTTACCTGCTCAACAGGAGGTCGCTTGTACCGACCAGAGCTGGACGAGTAATGGAGCCGGTCTCTGAGAGCTGCCGTCAGAGATGGGGCCAAGCTCACTACGATGGAGGCGATATTCATGTCAATATTGGACCAACCACCCAGCCAAATGAGTAGAAACACAGTCCAATTACTGTTATGCACGCCTCCAGGTTTTCCCTCAATAAGTGATTCACAAAGTAATAGTAAAATTTTAATTCTGCACGGCAAATTTCGTGAAATTCGCACAGTGAAATTTCAATTCTGTAGCGCAAAGTGAGTTGTAATAGTTTCAGGGGATCGAATCACAGCGACAGGCTACGAAAGGAATAACGGGCGTACCTTGATGAAATGGAAACAAGGATAAATCTTAAAACTTAGCGGTGATCAGCGTGTGACATACAACTGTCTCTCAATTCACCGGGGCCAATCAACACTACATGATATTGATATTAATTATTCCGTGATAAACCTTTCCCTCATACGATGTTGCGAAGGAACTTGGAGACCACGTGAACTGTGTGAGGATATTTAAAAAGGAGAAAAAACAACTTCTGGTATTCTTAGTCAGCTCGTAGACGCGCTACTTCTTCTTGTATACAATCACAAAACCACGTTTGCCAGAATCAGTTGCGTGAGTGAAAACTGAACTTACAATGACAAATTAAAACAGAGCAGTTAATACAGTTCTCTTGAGATGAATACAAGAACTAGGCACAAATCATTTGGCAAAACGTCGTCCGAAGTCACTTTTCGCTGCATATTAAAAATGAGAACCCAAAATCGTTCAAAGTATTGAGAAGAAAACTCATGAAGCAAGAATGATCATAGTATATCCTCTATTCAACTCAATGACCTTTATATTACAAAGTCATATTGTAAATCACAATTTCGGTTGTAAATCGCAGTTTTGTGATTCGAAAGATATTTCAAACAAAATAGCTATCCAATTCACGATTCAGCTCAACGCTACGAGAATCAAAAGTTACGCCCACATCACCAAAAAAATCAAACGCTGTTCGTTCACGTCAACGTAAGAGAAACAAATCTTCCGCAACTTCGTCCTGTTCACCAGAAAATGAACCAGAAATATATTCCAAAAGCGAATGAACCGCACAAGAATAAAAAAATCTTCCACAACCCTGTCCTGTTCACCAGAAAATGACCTAAAAATATATTCCAAAAGCGAATGAACCGCACAAGAGAAATGAAATATTCCACAACCCTGTCCTGTTCACCAGAAAATGACCTAAAAATATATTCCAAAAGCAAGTGAACCGCACAAGAGAATATAAATCTTCCGCAACCCCGTCCTGTTCACCAAAAAATGAACTAAAAATACATTCCAAAAGCGAATAAATCGCGCGTTGCGCAAGCAAAAGATTATCGTGTCCCGACACAACGGAAAACAACGCTATCAGCAGACAGCGTCTAGTTAACTGACTGCACACGGAGAGCACATTGACCGTAGCGACGGTGTGAGCGGTTGAGAGTGATAAGTAAAGGCGAGCTGAAGATTGCGTCCTTTCGTGCACAGGACTCGGGAAATTATGAGAAATACGATTTCGTTCTTTTATTCAAGGACAAAAATTACGTCTTTTTACACTAATTTCTTCGACTGGGAGGAAAATTGTGCGCGCGAATTGCAATATTGAGAGGGCATGGCCCCTGGAACTCGCCGTGGATGTAATTAAGAAGGTATATTATCGAGTGGATCGAGTATTTCAACCGTACTGATATTCCGTTTGAACAGTGAGTTCTACCTACTTAAGGGGGTCTACTACCGTGTATTTTACCTAATTTACTGAATTTTTCAAATTTCAGTGTTCACGTTTCTATTGCATCTAGAGGAAGAAAATGAATACAGATATGTGAAATTGAATTCTGAACGCATTTTCTCCAAAAAAAATTTCGATTTTCGCAATAGAAAAAAGTTGCTGTGCGAACATGAGAAAAAATTTTTGCACATGCGCAAAACTTTTCCCACTCTACAATATTTTACGCAGAAGCGCGATTGTGGTCTTATTCAACGCGGAAGGACTGTAGGAACCTCGTAACGAAGGATTTTTTTAAAATTCAAACTACAAAAAAGTTATTGTTGCAATGTCCAACAATTGCGATTTTCTATTGCGAAAATCGACGATTTTCATTGAAGCAAATGTGTTCAGAATTCAATTTTACATATCTGTATTCATTTTCGTTCCTCTAGGTGCAATAGAAACGTGAACAGTGAATTTTGAAAAATTCGGTAAATTAGGTAAAATACAGGGTAGTAGATCCCCTTAACCTTACCAGACCTAAGGCCCTGAACCTAGATGTTAAACGTTAAACCACAAGAAGTGAATTCAAACGCATGAGAGAAGACATATGTAATGACTAACCTCGAAGTTTGACCTCGATTGGTTGGTTATATTTTAATTTGTAATGCATTATTTTCTCGCACTTGGTAGAGTACCGAAAATTAGGTACAGCGGTATACCAGCAGATTTGGAAATTACCAAAAAATCTGCACAGCGGTCTGGTAGGATTAAGATGGCAGAGGTGACACGGAGGGGCATTTTGTAGGTCAAATATAAATCGATAATACTAGCGTTGCCTTCCAGATCCAAACTTCATCCAATTTCAGTTTCACTTTTATTCAAACCATGTTCAAAAAATTCAATAGGTTTACAAGAAATGCATCCAAACATAACATTCAACAAGTGAAAAAGCGCCCGAAAAAATGCATTAACTTTGTTGTGCGCCATAAAAATGTTCGATTCGAATTATACCTGTTACGTTATATTAATTAAAATCCCACTAATATTAACATGAAAACTTACAATCAAGGATCAACTTTTCAATAAATGAAGATCTAGTGGTAGCTGAAAACGAGGAACTGTGAAACTTTTATCAAATTCAAGTTACTTTCAAGCAATGCTCCTTTTATCATAATAGGGCGTATTCTACAATAATACCAAAAATGACTTATTTACATCATATAACCAAACTAGCAAACTCGTGGCATCAAATATGGCTGAAGAAGTGTGAAGGAATCGCCATTTGAAATCCCCATCGAAATTTATTCCATGTTGGAGAAATCGAGTAGATTACTATGTACACGCGCATCACAAAAACGTGAAAAATCGGAAAGATTTTCAAACCAAAATTAATTTGTGTTGCATACTGAGCAAGATGTACAAAGCCGGGCTAAAAAGTTTATCGCATCCTGTCTATAACTAGAGATATATTATGAACTGTTTTTACAGGTTTCCTCGTGAAAAACTAAAGAAGAATTAGGCAACAATAGGTGTATTCAGTCACTGTTAGTCAGAATTGCGCTTGCAGTCTCCAGTGACAACAAGCATGAATAACCTTGGTGACAACAAGCATGAATTAATTATAACATAACAAACCTATGTCATAGACGAAGGTTTGTTGGGAAATCCGTCTGTGAAGTTTTTCAAATGGTGGTCAAAGAACGTAAAAGTCTATAGAGCAGTTAATCAGTAAAAAAAGATATTTAAGTGCATTCATTAAGCAGTAATAGTGGCATGGCCCAAATTCTGCATACTAGTGCAAGGCTTCTCTGTAGCAATAGATGAAAGCAAACTGGCGATAAAGTGCTCAATAATTCATTATTAAAAGATCCTAAGTGACCAAGTAACTTTAGAATTTTAATTTTCCGGATCGTTCTGTAATTTTTCAAGACGACAAAGCTCGCATCCATCGACCTCACGTACTGTAAGACTTTTCCATGAACCACGAAGGATCATTTCTTCATTTGGAATGGCCTCTATATTTTCCTGATTTGATTAAACTCCATCGAAAATTTGTAGGACTACTGGAGTGGGAGCTGCGAGCATTAACACATTTTCCAGCTTCACTAAATGTTTTTTTTCCTTGTTTGCTTCTGTTTCGCATGAATAATTCTCTGGATTTTAATCAAAATTTTTCAGAATCTGTTTTTATAGAATGAAAGCTGTGATAAATACAAAAAGGGTTCCAGTAGACATTGAAGCTTGAATATTTTCACTACGTCCACATTTCTCTAGGGTACGACAAATTTTTTGTCAGGGCAGAGTAGATTTATTTCAGCAGGGAAACTCGAACACGAGGTCGACTTTACGCCACCGATCAAGCGATAAAAAGCGTAGGTCTCCTCTGAATATGCAAATTTCTCACAGTGCACTGAAGAGAACAGACGCTATTAGTCAACTTAAACACGTTCCCCGGGTATTGGGCCATACCATTCGGTAAATTGTTCATCCACGTACTGGTATGAAAGAATGACATTTGATCTGTTTCGCGATTTTCTTAAAAAAACTGATCATACATGGTGGATAGCTATCGGGGAATTGCTTTTCGTATTTCTTAGAAAGGATAAAAATGCATTCGAGAGGTCAAGTTGATTTTCCAATTCTGCGTCACACAATTTAAAGAAACTAACTGTTAAAACCCTCGGAAAAGCAGTGGACGTATTAAAAGTGAACCCTACGTTTATTCAGAGGAACGAAAGTCAAGAAGATAATCGGACGAATCAAGCTCAGCCCTTATGGAATCTCTATGGATTGAGAAACGAGTTTCACGGCGTGGTCATGTAACACAAGCACCACCCACATCGAACCAAAAACTTGAAAGCAAAAACCCAGAATTTTGATCTGGGCCACATTACCACAGAATTTGAAGTTGAGATAGCGAACAGCTAGCGGCGTAAATTCCTACAAGTCGACTACGACCGAGAGCACGTTTGAATTAAGATTTATCCGATTTTCGACAGAAATTATGGTTCAAAATGTTCAGATTCTCGTTACGTAGCGTTGCCCATGCCAACTAGGAGTAACTAATGCTGTCATCTGAGCGCTGCAATGCCGTAATATCTTTCATGATACGACACCCTTACTGAATTATTTCAAGTGAGGATTATTAAAATTGAATACAGCAGGACAAATACGAGCTATGTTGTCAGACACGTGAGGTTCTGTCCATAAAGCGGCCCATAGACGATCAATTTAATTGTCAATCTCATTGACTCAATATATTGGTGAGATCTTTTGTTGCCCACTAAGTCAATCAATTGACGGTCATTAATCAAGCCCACACACGATCAATTAAATTGTCAATGTTCATCATTGTCAATTATATTGACAATAAAATTTATCGTCTATGCGCCGCTTTAGTCAACTAGATGAAAAGATGTAATGATGCGATGTAATATAGCAATTGAAGCACTAATGAGAGAATGAAGAGTTTGTGTTCGGAGTGAGAATTTTGTGAGAAGATGGTGAATTAATTTTGCAAGAGTTTCTTTCACCAGGGAACAATTCTCCAAGGGAAGGAATTAATTTCTGTTAAAAGAATAAGAGCGAAAAAAAATCAAACCTACTTAAAAAACAATACTTTTAAAGCACTTCTCCACAATATGTTCGTCATGAAAAAGCAAAGCAAAATGCAACCAAATAAAAAATTTGTTTTTGTCACCTGTCTCTTCCAGCTGAGTTGGTATGAAATGCACGCAGATTATACCAACGAAAAACCACTTACTGAATACATTTATTGCCCCACGAAAATAAGTAGTAAACTGAATCAGTCATCGTCACACTTCAACTTCAATACACAGGCGAGGCTTCGAATAACAATACAATTATTAATGTAATTGTTTCACCACCGCTCCACTAACAAGCGATCCGCAGTAGCAGATTCCTTTTCAAGGCCAATTTAAAATAAATTTGTAAATGGTAATCGTCTATAAATGTACACAAATTTTATGATTTAAAACTCATGTGAGATTAGATTATATAGAATATATTCCTTTCTCGAAGAAACCTATAGAGATAATAGCAATAATAACTCATTAAATAAAAGCAGATGAAATCACACAATTAAGCATATTCACCAGAAACAAGCGTACCCAAAACGAAGATCTAAATTTTACCAACATACCGGCGTGATGTGGTGATATTTTCCGTCGACGCCTTTGAAAAGACATCGAAATTTGGAAAGCACTTTTCGGCCGTGCTTCACGTTCCGGTACCTCTGTGTAGGCAATCAACGGTATGCATCCAGGGCAGCGAGCGTACCAGTAATTGGTGGTCGGTCAAGTGAGGAGGCACCCGCGAACGACGATGTAGGGGTCAAATTCAGCACTTAAATGGAATTTGGGATTCCCAAAATTATTTTTCGTGCCCAATCCAATTATTGTCGTGCCAAATTCAACGCAGGAAACCGTGAGATTTCATGAGCTCAGAGAAGAAGTTGGTTTTTACGATAATTGAATGACGATGTAACCGAATCCAAAAGTGAGGGCGGTTCAATCGTCTCACGCGACGAAGAATCAAAATCAAATTCGAGTGAAGCAGTCGATGGTGTAGGTGTTAATATTTCATTTCAATACCAGAGGCTTCAGCGAAATTTGAGAGTGATGATCTCCATGACGTCATAACCGAAAAGGGGCATGGAAGTTTCAAAATTCCGAGTGTTGGTTCGCATTAGGGATGAGAAGACAACGTGTGCAACATAGGGTTGCCGGCACGCAGGGGTGGCCGGTACAGAACCAAGTAGAGAGGGCATGGAGGAGAGGTGAAGAGATTAGAAAAATGCGGCGTTCATTATCGAAAGTCAAATATCAAAAATACTTTTTTTAAATGACATTTGAAAATGACACAAGGATGACTGACTCAAATTTGATGCATAAATAATGTATACAAAGCTATAAAATTTTACGCAAGATAACGATTGCGAGGAAACTATTTTAATTAATATGATTTCCCCCTGTTACTAAAACAAGAACAACTAAAATGTTAAAAAAATTGAAGTCGTAACAAAAACTCAATTGGGAAATTTAAGAACATCGTGTAAATTATGCGGCTAAATGCCTACAAAGCCATAAAAACGTTTTTTTTACGAGAAGGTGACAAATCTCTTATGGATATGATTTTCGGCCACAGGAAGGGGAAGCTACAATGAAGAGGAAAACTACTGCGTATTGACATAAAAGCCGAGGTCGAAAAACGGCTCCTAGGATCCAGCGCAGATAATTCCCCTGTATATAGCTACAGATACGTCCTAAACGATGGTCTAACATGCAGTGGTTGCAGATACGGGACAAAACGAGTTACTTCAGGACATTATCGATGATCTGTAATCTCCTACCGCCTACCATCGCTTAATTCGTCCGCCGGTACGAAATTGAGAGTCTTGCTTACCCTGATAAGCGACACCTTACGAAAGTAATTGTATCACAACAACCTATCATGAAAACAACCCGTATCCATTCCGATCGGTGTTTTAACTTTGATTAAGTATCTCAATTTAAACCGTACGTATCCAGTCTCACTTTTATTATGCGTTCCGTAGAGCTGTTAGATCTCCCTCCAGCCGTCGACGACCTTTCACCACCACTTGGTAAATTGTCAATTAAATCAGCAATTTCGTCTTCTTTCGACACCAATACATTAGATGCGAGAGGTGCGAACCCAATGTAGTCAGTACCGACGCGACTGTTGTCGAGCTTAGGATTGGGTTGGGTGACAAGACTACTCTTCTCAGGCTCAGGCGGCTTCATGAAACCAACGGAGTGTGTTTTTGAAGCATCGAAACTGTGCGGCTGTGCCTCTGGATTACCGGATGGTGTCAAATTGCCTCCGTAGCTGCTTTGTGTCGACTGGAAGCCAAAGCCACTAGGTCCCAGATTGCCTTGGAAACCAC
>JACJUY010003461.1:28860-56746 GCA_014220935.1 Platorchestia sp. MABIK
TCCTCCTACATTCCCCCAACCAGCCATTGCTGTTCAATTTGAAGCTCTGTTTACTGAATTTTCGAGTATCTACCGTATTCCAGAGCACTGAAAATCATGACCAAAATTAATACAATTTAAGGATTCAACTTCTGATAGATACTTGTTCAATTTTGCACCTAAAATACGAAATGAAAATTGCAGTTGAATATTTTTGATGCCTAGCTTAAGAGTACAATCTTTGCCAGTAAATGTGTGACGGCAATTGTTGGCTAGATGTTTCAATGTACAAAAAGACATCCTAGAGATGATGTAGTCCACAAATCCTTGAATGAAATTAGACGATAGACCAATACAAAAGATCAACTAGGTTTTTCAATGGGTAGGGAGAAAAATTTAAAAGGAACTTTTCCCAAAGTTCAAATTAAAAGCGTGGGGCCATATCACCACAGATCGAGTCGAGACCTGTCATAAATGTTTGAAAATCACCAGACTTACCATATTATCACACTGATCGTAAGCTAGCAATGTTTTACCTACGCAGTCATGCATCAAATCGGAAAAAAATAACCATCAAAGCAATAAACATAGCATGAAAGTTTCATTTGCGAAGTAGGCAAAAACGAATATGAATCAATAAATGTATACAAGCTTTTTTAACTTGCTATAATTCTACACAGGTTTCAGCAGATAAAAAACAAAGAGCCTAAGTACAGAGATAAAACCTCTCGTTTTAGCAGACTGTTTGTTGAAGTCCATTCAACTTTAACAACCGCAACAGAATTCTGAGCGATTTTTAGCTGCCTTTTAACACAACTAAAGCTAACAACACCCGATCATTACTACGATTGTAAAAGACACTTTTTACGTTTAACAAACTACAAACGTTGCAATACTTTTTATCTCAGTTCACTAACCAACACGACACATTTCAAGCACCGCAATTTTTTTCTATTGACAAGCAAACGTCCGACAAATTTTAAACACCGCACATTTTTCTCAGTTCACAAACCAACGTCTGACAATTTAGAGTCGAAGTTTTTCCTCCGTTCAAAAATCAAGCTAAGGCTTGAGTTTTTCAAGCTAAGGCGTTCAAAATCAAGCTAATGCTTAAGTTTTTCAAGCTAAGGCGTTCAAAATCAAGCTACTGCTGAGTTTTTAAAGCACCATCGGGATTTAATCTTCACAAAAATCCAACTCGAAGTCAATCAAAAATTGACACGCACGACCAGTAACAGCCTATAATTCCGAAGCACGAGCTACGTGTGGCAAACCTCTAACGCTAGCCACTGAACTCAAACGGTGCAAGAGCAATCCGCTATCTTATCATTACGATCACTTATCTGGAGAATGATAAAGACGAGGAATGACCAACGGGGACAAAAGAAGGCAATACATATTAAGACGACAAAATATACCGAAGGAAGGAATAGACTACGGCAATGTTTGAAAGATTTCAAGGAGATTAGAATGATTAGTTAATGAAGTAAGTGGTTCAAGAGCTTCCCTGATGGCTATAACACTTCCTATGGAAACACTTTCACACGGTAAGTTTATATCGCAAAATTTTTACATGTTCGTGGAATAGTACATGTTTTGCTCTTTCATGTTCTCTTTTGAACAGTTTGTTTTACTGTGAATAAATACATAAGACTGCTCCAAATGGCTGATATGAACAAGCAGTTTCAGTATTTCTTTACGAGTTTTCTTAACACACAACTGAGGAATTCCATCGAATACGTACATCGTCCCGAGTTTTACGCAGAATAGCGGAATTAAGCAGCGGAATTCACTGTTTTTTTCAATGTAAACTTCGACCATAATTTGTCGGACGTTGGTTTGTGAACTGAGAGAAAAGAGCGGTGTTTGAAATTTGTCGGACATTCGCTTGTCTATAGAAAAACAAATAATCCGGTACATACAGCAATTGAAGGCAAAGCTGCCGTGTGTTCCGAATTGTTCACAAGAACCGCTTTTCAAAGACGATGTAATTGTAGTGAAATATCAACGATTGCCTTTCTCTTTCTGAGCAAATTCTACGTGATGGAGAAATGGAGTGTCTCGTAAACGGCTGAAATGAACTACTGCTTACAAGCTCGCTCTTTCAACACCTCAACACTTTGACTGTGACGTGAGCCATTTTTGGTCACTGAGGGAGTTTTCATTATGCTGCTGATCAGCCAGTAGTCACTCACTTAATTTTTGAAAATACGTAATCAAAATTAACACGTTAACTGCGATGGGTTAAACTGAAGTTCAATATTCAATTCAAATTTAAAGTCAATTGTGGTAATCAACTTTGAAAATAGCAAACATTAACTGGATCGGGCCTTTATTTAGCTTTCATTAAGTAGTAATAAAAAATGAGTTAGTGGGTGGGTCAGCTGCACTATGAAAATCACCTAAGTGACCACCGGTGGGTCACTTCGCAGGAAATGTGTTAAATGAGAACATGATCGAGTTTGTTTGTTATTTTCATAATTGCTCACAACAGTTGATTTTAATTTTCAATTGAATATTAAACTTCAGGTTTACCCGCCGCAGTCCAAGTGCTAATTGCCGCTTAGCGCACTTTTGATCACTGGGGGGGATTTTCACTGTGTGACTGACTCACCAGTTGGAATGATCTCAGCTTTCATTAATTCTTAATCAAAAACAATTGAATGCATGATCGAGATAATGTCTGCCAATTTCCCTATTGGATACTGAAATCAATTTGAGTTTTAGTTAAATATAGAACTTTAGTCTAACTCGTGGCATTTAAAATGTGAAGCTGAGCCAAGACGCACGTGCACTAAACTGCAAAGAAGTGGAGAATGTGGCCTGGGAAACCGATTTTGTCCATAGCAATGATACCTGCCATCGTATTCACCGAAGATTTCATGAAACCTTCAACGAAGCCTGTGTTCAAGGAGTAATACAAGAAGAAAGGTCTGTCAGGAGCGCACTTTTCATTCAGTACTTACATACATCTGCAATCGGCAACAGGAATGTAGACTCGAATGAAATCATAACCCCATTTCGCTTTTGACGAGAAAATGGTCAATCAAAGGTGAACCGTAACTTCAAATGAACGTTCACGACTCCCTCGCCACAACAAAGGCGAACATGAGAGAGCGTAGAGATGGGACCATTTAGTATGGACTGTAGTTAAACAGGAATCCATGCACAAAGCGTGTTCTCACACAAAATTCCCAGCGCAAAAAAACAGCGAGTTAGAAGAAAAAGGAAGGAAGGCATGGAGGAAATAGCAAAGAGTTCACGAAAATTGGCAGACGAGAAGTGGGCACGAAATATTTAAGTCCCAAAAGCTGAAGTACCTCTCCCCCTTGGGGTGCCAGCTCCCATACCATACGATAGATAATATTAACCTAAACCTATTGCCTATCCTGCGACTACTGATGGTCATTGAAAGAAAAAGAAATGATTGAATGACGAGGAAAAACTTCTAAAACCAAACTGTCCGTTAACATATTCTTCAATATTGTTCATGTTGTTCTTACAGCCGACCGCTTTTACAGTTAAAACCATCACTAACGTACTTTCTATGGTAGACTACTATATCTCTGAGCATAAACGTCGCTGAAAAACTCGAGAGTAGAAGACAAAATATTTTCTCTGAGATCGTCTCGAAAAACAGGGTCTGGGACTGGGCGTCTCAATATCAGTTTCTAAAACAATAGATTTCAGCACACATCAAATTTCAGTACCCTAAACCTTTTGAATATTCATAAACTGTGCCCCTTTTCTCTAGCACTTTCGTTGTACTTCGATTTAGTTCACTCATTGCATCGATTGCCCAGTTCTCGCCCGGACAGCGTTACTCAGTAATCGAGTCGAGGCATTTCCTGTTCAATTCATCATTAATAAAAATCTCACAGCCACAGTTTTTTCGCTAGACTATGATGCTTATCAAGAAATCAAATCGAACTGACAAAATACGAGAATGCACATTTTATTTCCTTGTTTTTATCGAAATAGCGCTGATGTAAAGCGTTTATCGCAGCTCAGTGAGGTAAACTACGAAAAAATAATTACACTTTTATCTCGTATGGATTCATCTCAGATGGTGGATTTACGAGCAACAACTAACAAAGGAAGCTCTGTCTTTCTCGTGTTTCAAAAGAGGGGAACTGAAATTGACCGCCAATGTAAATACAATATAAAAAGCAAGGCAAAAATCGCTACACCTAAAGTCATTTTTATTAGAAATTAGCATATAAAACTAAACGTTTCGGACTAACTATCCATCTTCAGCAAAAAAAAAATCTCTGTAAAACGAAACCAAAAGAGGAAGAATTAATACACTTAGAAGTATCTATAAAAATCTAGTGTTTTTGCTGGTGTTTTTGCCTTGCTTTTTATTCTCAAGCTTAGAAGCATCAATGCTGGAGTTATTTTAGATTAAATGCAATATGTTTTGAAGAATTACATATGCATTTTTTTTGTACCTCGCATATATAGCCAACGAAAATAAAAAAATGGTCAATGAATGACAGCAATGGCTCAACCTAAAACATTTTATCAATCATCATTTACTCTTAATCAATACGCAATAGCAATGAAGTCACTGAAACAATGAAGGCTGTCAATAAAGGACAGCAGGCACGCTGTTCATAATGTTGGGCACTCCCGAAACTTGATAGAGCTCATCATTTTCATTTCCTGTGTAGTTTTATCGTAATTTAATCGACACCGGTTGGAATATACAGAGAAATATATAACAAAGTAAGGGAGACTTGATTTACGCGTTAACTGCGATGGGTTAAACTGAAGAACAGTAGTCAGCTCAAATTTAAAGTCAATTGTAGTAAACAAACTTAAACGTAGAAAACATTAACAGGAGATTAGATTAGATTATTAGATAGTTTAAGCCTCCCTATCCGCAACAAAGGCAATCCAAAGAGAGGAAGAAGGTTAAGGCACCATTTAGTTTGGAGTTAAGGGAACGAGGAATCCATGCAGAAAAGGCATAGAAACAGTAAGTTGAGAAAGAAGTTCATGAAACAAGATCAAAGTTGACGAAGAAAGTAGTAGGTGCTGAAAAACAGGACAGCAGTGAACCGAAAAAAGGTAGTCCTTAACATAACAAAAACATCTTATTTCAACAAAAAGAAGGCCTACTTAACTCTCAGCTCAGGCCCTCACATTGTCAAACATTAACAGGATCGTGTCCTCATTTCGTTTTGATAAAGCATTTATGAAAATTGAGTTTGTGACAACTGGTCGGTCATCAGCGTTATGAAAATTCCATCTGAGACCAGCGCCGGCTTACGTCACGGCGCCAGTGTTGATGCCACTAGAATGGCAAACAGTCTTGGAATAACGATCAGAAGGTAGCATTTAGTCCGGCTTAGGGACACCACATGAAGGGAGTGGCGAAAATCGCTAGTGTCTCGTGCCATACTCGAGCTATTTCTGAAAAAGCATTGAAGTGGGGAAAAGCATTATTTAATCGCTTACTAAGATTAAACATCAGTTGCTGTTTCGGTCAGCATTTCATTGCAGAAAAACTCTGAATTCAAGTGGGGTCGTCGATAGCGCGACGTTACAGAGCTTTGATTGGCACAGACGTCAAGGCGGCAGAAGAAATTGCACCACAATGAGATGAAGAGATGAAATGAGGATAAAACATCGAAGTAAATTCACTCGAGCAAGAGGTCGGGTGCACGGAATCCCGGCCTTCCTCGCATGAGCGAGAAAGAGAAGTGCAGAACGGAAATCTGAAGCCTGTGACAACAAATTTAAGGACAAACAGGCCCGTAGAGCAAAACCGGCTGTGACAATCTTAAATATTCACGCTCCATTTTGACCTTTTTCTTCTATAATTAGACAATTTTCTAAATTGATATTACCTGTTGATACTGTGGAATCTTAGTTTCAGCTATGAAATTTTGAGTTTCGTACTACCTTCTCTGTCAACCACATGATAGAGTTGCACGAGCCCTTTCTCAATTGAAAAATGTTTATTTCGAAATTATAATTCTGTTACCATTTCGAACTGCTTTGCCTAGACGTCAAAAGCGCATTTTATTTTACATCTGTTCTTGAAACGGACCACCAAAATATTTTTTTCCTCTCAGCAACAGCGTAGTCAAAATGTACACACTGCCCTGAAAGCAAGAACAGTCCCTTTATTTTTCTGACTTCCGCAACTCTTCCCTCTACTATTCCCTATTAATAATCGGCGCTGCAGCCGATTCATTGCAGTAATAATAATGCAGGGGTACAGACATCTTTGCTTTTACAACAGTTTTCATGTTGGCTACACGTGTCACTGCAGTAATTCTGACAGTTATTTGCTTCAGCTAACACAGTTATTTTGCCACTAAATATTAAGAGACTGCAATCGGTCATCGCTGCAACTAAAACTATTAGCACGAGGCACTGCTTTATCGACCTTAAAGAACATAACTGTGCCGAAGTGCAGCAAAAACTAATTTCAATTAGATTGGGCAGTCTTGGCAGTTCAGAATTACTGTAGTAATTGCGAATAAGATAGACTAAAAAATGTATTATCACAGAAACAGCACGAAAACTTCGACCCCGTTCGTTCACCATTTTAACAACTTTTTTCCGTTTTGGCTTCACGGTGAACTCTTCAATCTGAATTAAAATAGCTTGATGAAATTCACAGTTTCCTTTTGGATTTGCCGTAAATTCGATGACTTCAAGCTCATTGCTATTTTCCAGGTATGCATAAACCAACTGGTGACATGTAACACACTGGCACAATAATTCATTATTGTCCGTTCACCGATACAGATAAGCACACGTCACTGAAGGTCATTTTCATGATTCACTTGAACACATGAAGGAAAATTCACATTTTTCAATGATTCTAGAAAGCTGTGACAACGATCTTCAACTCGAAAAAACGCCACACGCACGTAAGCAATTCGAGTGCACGCACGCCACACTGGAAACAAAAAGCGTACGAACAATTATTGTTCGCTCCTGTCACAACAGCCCGTCCACGCAAGCCCTACAGCACTAACACACCAGAGAGATGAACACCTGTGTCTGTCTCTATACCTGTTGTTCGCAGCTGCAGTTCTGTGACTCTAGTTAGCAGTTACCTCTACTGGAGTACCTTTACAGGCTCGTGCTTGCATTGATTCATGCCAAGAAGAATGAAGTACAAGTCTTGAAGCTGAGAAACTCAAGAGAACATGGTTCTGCAACTCTAGTTAGCAATTAGCTCGACATGGCTCACTGTATTGCGCTTCCGGGCTCTTGCTTGCATTGATTCATGCCAAGAAGAATGCAGTACACGTCTTTAACACGTTCCCTGCGTATTGGGCCACATGTGTACCAAATAGTAAATTGCTTATTCACGTACAGGTATAAATGAATGCCATTTCAGCTGTTCCGCGACTTTTTTTAAAAAAATTATTGTAATCATACGAGATGAAACGTATCGTGCAGTTGCATTTTTATGTTTCTTAGAAAGGATAAAAATGTATTTGAGCAGTGAAGTCGATTTCCTTAATCTGCTACTTACAACCTAACCAAACCAACCGTCACAGCCTTGGATACGCAGGGAACATGTTAATTTGAGTTTACTCAAGAGAACGTGGTTCTGCGACTATAATAAGCAATTATCTTTGCAGTGTTCTCGAGAGTACTTTGACAGGGTCTTACTTGAATTGATTCATGCCAAGAAGAATATAGTACACGTCTTTAATTTTAGTTTACTCAAGAGAACGTGGTTCTGCAACTATAATTAGCAGTTATCTTTGCAGTGTTCTCAAGAGCGCTTTTACAGGGTCTTACTTGAATTGATTCATGCCAAGAAAAATACAGTACAAGTCTTAAATCTGAGTTGACTCGAGAGAGCATGGTCCTGCAACTGTAGCAAGCAGCGCCCTCTGCATCGTTCGTTCACTGGAGTACGTTTACAGGCTCGCGCTTGCATTGATTCATGAAAAAATAAACGCAGAATAAGTCTTAAATTTAAATTAACATGCTGACTACGATCGTGAGGTTGCTCACGGTCAGTTTGGTTAGGCTAGAAGTCGTTTTGAAAAACCGGCTTTTCTACTCTGATACATTTTTAACCTTTTTGAAAAGTGTAAAGAATACAATTGAACCATAAAGTTACCATTTACTCTAAAATTTATTCCGGAAAAGGTAGCAAAATGGTTCATAAATCATTTGTATATTTCGGTACGTAAATGAAAAATTTACCTAGTGGTACACATATGTACCACTTCGGAGTCAACGTGTTAATTTCACTCACGCAAACATGGTCCGAGTGACTCCAAATAACATGACAAATGTGAACGCAAACCAGCCCAGTTTGCTGTCTTCTTTGTCCTGCTGATTGGCAATCAGGTTTAGAGAAGACTACAAATTTCGGGTGCTTCTTAAGATTACGCTGAATATTTCAATTGAGCTTACATTCATCTTTCCCAATAAGTTAGATTACAAGTCAGTCACTTTCAGCCTCATCAATTACCACCAATGTGTGCCTTACGAAGAAGGGGGCAAGAACCATTTAGTAGGAAATTGAGGAAGTAGAGAATCTATGCACAAAGTGTGTTCCCATTTCCCACGCGTAAAATATTGCTAGGGATTTATGAAACAAGGTAAAAAGTGAAGAAAAAAGAACGTAAGAAAGAAAACTTGACACTGAAAAAAACGCCGGCAGTGAACCGAAAAACGATGATTTGTAACAAGCAAAAACCTATTTTAACATAAGGAGAGCCTACTCAATCTTCAGCTCGGAACCTCGCGTTTTCCTCCTTGGTGAGCTAATTCCCAAAAAAACTATAATTCTATTCCTATGTGGGGAAACCTCCGCAAGCAAATGGAGCAGCTGTTCGCCTTCAAGATATCGAAGAATAACTAAATGAGGACATGGAGGTCAGGTATTTCTTGTGTTCATAACATGCTGAAGATTATTATTTTATTTATTCCAGAAGGAGTTTTAGCCTCCCTTAACCACGACAAAGATGTTCCAAGAGAGGAAGGAGGAAGGCACCATTTTGTATGGAGTTGAGGGAACGTGGAATATATACACAAGGTGCACAGAAACAGTGAGCTAAGAAAGAAGTTCATGAACCAGAAAAAGTTGAAGAAGAAAGTATTAGGTGCTGAAAAACAGGACAGCAGTGAACCGAAAAAAAGATGGTCCGTAACAAAACAAAACCTATTTTATTTCAACAAAAAGGAAGCCTACCTAGCCTTCAGCTCGGGCCCTCACATAGTCCCCTGGGAGTGCTAATTCCCATAGATCCAATAGTTGTATCCCCCTGAGAGGAACATGCTGAAGATTTCTTTCAATTATCCACTGGTATTCTGCCTCTAAACATTACTTCGGTAAAGAGAGGACAAATTTCCTCGGTGCACATGACAAGATTTGCTAATTAGCCAAACCTGTTTCAAAATTCACAGCGAATCCTGCTGCGTATTGGGATGTACTGTATGTGTACCACCAAGTAAATTTCTCGTTTACGTATCGGTGTAAATCAATGCCATTTCAATTATTTCAATACATTTTTTAGATAAAATTTTAGTGTACGAGGAAAAACATCGTAGCGATATTACACGTTTCACGATTCGAAGAAAAGCTACAAGTATTTTCGAGCAGCAAAAACATTACTGAACGCTTACTACATTTACCCATCAAATTTCTGTACCGTACTCGTGCTAAAAATAGCTATCAAGCAAAACTGTTTATGAGTATTTTCCCCAAACTTGTTATCACGCACGTCGCTCCTCCGTATCACAAGACATGTAGTGCGCAATCTAATCATCTTGCAGGAGACTTACCACGTACAAGCTACGCAAAAGATGACTGATTGTTTCACGAAAAACAGTGCGATAGTAAGCTATAAAAACAATAACATTAGTCACCCATCCTAAGGAACTGACGACTGGTCTAAGCGAGACTTGTCCAAACATTTTATGGAAGTACGTTACTCGCATGCATCATTCCATGTTCAGGAAGGGTGCGAAACAGGATGAATTATCACCCTCAACAACTCCTGTGTTGTGTGGTTCGTCATTTTTGGTTTTATTTCCGATATCATATTCTATTTCAAATGTGATACAATTGTCAGATTAGATTAGATTATTAGTTAGTTTAAGCCTCCCTATCCTCAACAAATGAGATCCAAAGAGAGGAAGAAAGAAGGCACCATTTAGTATATGGAGTTAAGAGAACGTGGAATCTATGCAGAAAGGGCATTGAAACAGTAAGATGAGAAAAAAGTTCATGAAACAAGATCAAAGTTGAAGAAGAAAGTAGTAGGTGCTGAAAAACAGGACAGCAGTGAACCGAAAAAAAGTTGGTCCGTAACAATACAAAAACCTATGTTATTTTAACAAAAAGAAAGCCTACCTAATCTTTAGCTCGGGCCCTCACATTGTCCCTCTGGGAGCGCAAATTCCCATAGATACAATAGTTGCATTCCCCTGAGGGGGATACAATTGTCATGAAATATTAGATTTCATAAGTGGCAAGTCAAAGTCCTCTCTTGCTTCTCATTACATAAAATCAAAGAACATGCAACACTAGCTTTTGAAACTGTTAAATTCGATTTTTTCACAGTCTTGCTCTTTACAGCAGAAAGTCCAACTAGATGGAATACTCGTTCATGAAACTCTAAAGAAACTCCAATTACTCTATTTTTGAAAATTCAATCACATGCAATAGTCGATCATGATACTTTCTAAAAACTTCATTTACTCTAATTTAGATAAATAAGTGAAATCATTACAATTTTATATCGGAACATTCATAATGCAGTTACTCACCGAAAATGGCTTACGGGGTTGCAAATCTTTGCGTATTTATGGACAACGTAGATTAGGGATGACACCAAAGATTTACCACTGCAAGTGCTAAAATCACACGCGGAGGAAATCAGTTAAGTGTCTCAAAGACGTAAAATTCGAAGAATTAAGATAAAGATAGTGTACAGATAAAGTTTCAATAGAGCTCATTGAAAAAGCCATTAAAGCGCCCTTTCGTTTATTCTGAAATATCAGAGAAATACAAGCATTATAAAATACCATAGGGAAATGGAGCGTTTGAAGAATGAAGACGACATACATGAACCACGAAAAGGCCGTACTCACAGAAAGTAAGATACATCGCTGCGAAGCCTTCGTAACTGTACGAAAAGTGATCGCAAATGGTGTTTCTAATTCTGTAGAAATTAGCTATAGAAGTGGCAACCTTCCAAATCATGCCGAGAAAAGACAACCTGTCTACGGAAGCACCAGGCAAGACATTACAAATCCTGTTTTTAACCTAAAAGATATGAAGGTTTTGATTCATAAAAACAAGAATTGCGTTATTGTAATATTAGATCTTTCCAGGAAAGCCATTAATTTGATAAATTTTTCATGCAGGTGGGATTTTAGGCAAAGTCTCAATGGGTTTCAAATGAACAAAAATCGTTGGGCTTCAAAACTGCCCTCATTTTTGTTCCATAATGACTGATGAAGGCAAAAGGAAAAGTTCGAGCTTACTGAGCCGGTAGGAGATATTTTCCAGTATCAGTCTTGTCAGGGTGAGTATTTACGGCGTATTTTCACCTAATTTTCATTTCTACCTCGCTGCTGTCGATTACGCTACTCAAACTTACAGCCAACAACTCCTAAAAGGAAAGTAGCTATACCCCAACTTAAAATGTTGATGCTCCGTATCTTTCTATTATTTTATCGACGACATTTTGAATGAACAACGCTGTTTTTCAAGGCAATACACACGAAAATACTTCTGCTACATTGGACAATAAAATCCCCACTTTTATGGTTCTAGTTTGATAGCCTTATCGAGACATAAGAATTCAGTTATTAAAATTGCTACATTTCAGTATTTCTCTCAGTCTCGCAATACGGTAGTACCGAGGGTGAAGTCAGTTACATTATGAAACTTCAACTAGAAAATATTTGAACACTTAATTTTCAAAACCTGCTGGTAAATTAAATGGACAGGCAAAAAAAAGTGACAGACCGACTGAATACGTATACTCAACTTAACACTTTCCTGCGAAGGGACCCACCGGTGGTCACTGAGGGGATTTTCATAATGCTGTTGACCGACCTGCAGTCACTAACTCAATTTTTATAAATACTTGATGAAAGCTAAATGAAGGCATGAACCATTTATTGACTTTAAATTTGAATTGAATATTAAACTTTAACACGTAGTCAACGTGTTAATCTATGCAAGCTTAGTGGAAATTATATTACAATATACAAGACGTCAAGACGTATTCCGAAAATGTTGAACTCTTCCAGTAAAGCACGGAAGATCTGAACCGTGCAACAGCGATCAGGCAGCACAAAGAATTTATCCTTGCAAAAACACGGAAGTTAGCTGATAAATAAAAAGTGCCTCAGAGATTAGATTGGATTAGATGTTAGTTTACGCCTCCCTTACCGCAACAAAGACGTTTTTAAGAGAGGAAGGATGAATGCACCAATTATTTTGGAGTTCAGGAAAAGTAGAATCTATGCACATTGCACAAAGTGCATAAACAGTAAGTTGAGAAAGAAGTTCCTGAAACAAGATAAAATTTGAAGAAAAAAGTAGTAGGTGCTGAAAAACAGCACAGCAGTGAACCAAAAACAGATGGTCCTTGACAAAGCAAAAACATTTCATTTCAACATAAAGAAGGCCTACCTAACTCTCAACTCGGGACAATGCGCCTCAAAATGAAGTATGTTCTAAAATTTCGGGATCCAGGAGATCACTATCGTTTCATCACGGGCGCACTGACACCTGCGTGAAGTGCTACACTAACACGATGGATCGATGCGTTACGCATCAGAGCGAGGTGGCCCATATCATCGCCAGCCGAAGCTGGTAGAGGGCACGGTTCCCTATTTTGGTCCGACATCGTCGACGCTATAAGCGACTTGAACAAAGAAATCCCATTGCGTAAAGTTTGATGCCGTGAATTTAACACTTTGACTGCGGCAATTAAATATTAAGTTCAACACCAATCTCTAATTTAATGTCAATTGTAGTTAGCCATTTGGAAAATACCAAACATGAACTGGATCGTGCCCTTATTCAGCTTTGATTAAATATTTATGAAAATTGAGTTTGCGACTACTGGCCGGTCAGCAGCATTACGAAAATTACCTTTGTACCACCGGTGGCGCACGTCGCAGGTAAAGTGTTAAAAACTTGTATATGATTTGAAGTGTTTGTAAATAGGTAGTGATAATTTACACGCTTGATAACGATTAAGATTTGTTACATTGCATCGTTTGTCATGAATGTTGAAATGAAGTTGAAACCTTCCACGTCCAAAAAATTGTTTGATATTGAAATTGCCGTGAATAAGTTTGTAAAAAAGTAACACACGAAACAAACTTTCGATTTATAAACCCTGAAATTGACTATAAAAGATTAAAGTAATTCCGAAAGTAACAAAAAATTACAATGAACATCAAAATAAAATATTTGAATTACAAAACCAAGAAATTAGCTTTCTACCATAAATTTTAACCTAATATAACTTGAGGGTCACTGTAGAGCAAGTAATTGAAGTTCAGCTACGTATAATCTTAACCACGAACACTCCTCGACAAGTGCACAGTTCATACGAACTCTATGGAGTCACGAAAATGTTTGTTACCTCATGCAAGGTTAGGTTAGATTAAATTATAAGTTAGTTTGAGCTTTCCAAACCCCAATAAAGGCGTTTCAAAAAGAAGAACGATGGAGGCTCACCTATATGTACAGAATTAAGGGAATGCGGAATCTGTGCACAAGATGGGTTCCCAAACAAGACCCTCCGCATATAAAAACCGTATACTCTCGAAATGAAGTTTATGAAACGTAACATAAGTTGAAGAAGAAAGTTATAGGTGTTAAAAACAGAACTTCAGTGAAGCGGGAACAGAAAGACCTTAAAACAAAACGAAAAACGTTTTATTTTTCAACAAAAGGAAAGCTTACCTAGCTTTCAGCTCGGGACTTCACATTCTCCCCCTTTTGAGAGCTAATTTCTGTAAATACAATAGTTATCTTCCTAAGCGGACAGAAATAAGCTAATCAGATATATCAAGTGAATCGGTAAATCCAGGATTTAAACTCGTATTTGAACGTAACTATACTATCAACTACAGTATTAAATGTATATTATTTAAACTTTACCATTAACTATAAGTAAACATAACTTTATCATGAAACACCTAATCAACTACATAAACATAAAAATTTATTGATGTTTATACTCATCACTAGCAAATAATTCAGCACTTTCAAATTTACTTCCTCCAAAATATAAGAAGTGAACGAGAAAAATAATTCCCTAGCCTATAGAGAAGGAAATGAAATCGGTAGAAAATACCTTCATATCTCACGTCTGCACAGGTTTCGCATAACAAGTATTTTGCACCTCGTTTTTCATTTATCCTTTTCTTCAACGTGAAAATTTGGGTGCGAAAGCAAAATAGATACGTAAAAATAAAAAATCAAATTATCACTTCACCGCGTTTTTATCATTAATTTTTCCTCAACGTGAAAACTTCGGAACGAAAGACTAATGGTGGAACAAAGATAAATTTCACAAGTCTCACTCGCCGCATAATTATATATTTTCTTCAACGTAAAAATTCGTGTACAAAAGCGACAGAGTCACATGAAAATGAATCATGTACATAAATAAATATCATGCAACGTATATTCATCAGTTTTTCCGAACGTAAAAATTCGGATACCAAAGTGACACAGTCACATCAAAATAAATCAAAAATGTATCACTCACTGCATATTTACCACTTATTTTTCTTAACGCGAAAATTCAAGTGCATCAGAGAAATAATAATAAATTTACAATAAATTTAAAATAAAAAGGGAACTACGATAAAGGGAAACACTATAGAAGCGGAAATAAATACGTAACGATAAATCATATGAGTGTAATAAATAATAGATAATTACACTCACCGCATAGTACACAATGCCATCTTCCGCGTACGGCATCACAGCGTGTTTTGTGATGACCAGCGCTAGTTGCCCAAAGTCATTTTAATTTACATAAAAATATCGGAGTGCATCCATATGAAGTTGGAACTGGAAGAATTGAATTGTGTAAATTTTTTCACTTCTGATCTCGAAAGGATAATGTGAACTACCCTGGAAGCTTTCGTTTTCTATGTAGTCTTCTCCAACTCCGGGCGTAGCACCGTTTTTTATTGTCGGTATGACAGAATTATTTTGAACCTTCCCGGTTTCATTGCTTTTAGGAATGTTGAAAAACGTATTAGCAAAAAATATCGCTTCATTCAGAAACTACTGAGATTTTCGGCGAGTGTCGTTCCTCCCAGTGATATTTTTATTTTACGTGTAATGTGGTTTTTTAAAATACATCTTTTGAAGGCGAAGAATTTCGTTATGCATCGTAAACAAAAGGATTGAATGTTATGGAGAGTACGTTTGAAATAATGTCATTTCAAACAAAAATAAAAAATTACAGCAAAATATTTCAAACCTGCATCGATGGCGTAAGATTGTATTTCAGAAATGTAGCATATTTTTCTTCATAGCAATTCGAGTACTTGCGTAGTGTCAAGTTACTCATAAACTCGAGAAAAATAAGTTTTAAGGTTCTTCGGTCTTACGATAAAATTGAAGACAGAAGTATTGAGGTGGAGTCAAAAAATGCAACCCAGATTGCAAAAGGATCAGAAGCGTACCTAAAATATCAAAAGATTAAGTCTATAGAATTTTTAAAATAACAACGCATTATTTCCAATAAACATAGAAAAAGAGAATATTCTTGTCCGGCTTATATAACATGGAAATTTACTAAAATTGGATAAAATACCAAGAAATTTTTATTTTTCCGACTTTTCAGGAAAATTTCAAAGTAGTGCGTCCAAAATGTTATTGAATAAATTTCCTACAGAAGCTTAAAATTTTGACGCAAACAAAAAAGTTTTTCGAAGCACTCTTCTTGACGATAAAGGGCTAGGTCTAGGTCTTTTATTTTGTACGCCAAAATGAAATCAAAATTCAATGAGAATCTATACCACCAGAACAATTATAAATCAACACTAAATTGTTGGTGAGATAGTTGCGTAAAAACTAGCGGCCGATTTAATTAACCCTTTCACTGCTCCAAAAAATTCCTCTACGTGGTCGAGTTGTATATTTCCAGCAAAAACTGTATCAGCTTGGAGAACACGAAATTGTATATTTTTCATAAAACTGCACAAACGCCGGTCAGAATTAGAAAAAAATTAACACTCTCCCTTTACGATTAGCTGGCCAGGATAAGAGAGCATTTAACTTTCGATTTAGGATGAACTGACCAGAATAAGAAAGCAATTAAATTTTCGTTAATGATGAGCTGGCCAAAATTAGAAAACATAATTAACTTTCCATTTAGGATGAACTGGCCGGAATCAAAAAGAAATCAACTTTTCATCAAGGATTCGATGGCCAGAATTATAAAAAATTAACATTTCATCAGGGATGAGCTGGCCAGAAAAAGAATGAAATTAACTTTCCATTCAGTGGACTTTCCCGGCAAAATTACGTTTCCTAACCCGAAATATTCGCTTCTGGGCACGGTGCCACAGGAGCGCAAGAGGGCGGCTGAAACACTGGCGCCGCTGCCACACTCCGCAGACTGGACGAGGAGAGCAGGCGCGATTTAAGAGAGGAGCTCTCTATGGATGGAGCCAACTCTTTGCTTGCGAACCAACGATGACGGAAAGAATTTTATATTATATCTTTTCTTTCTCTGGAAATGGTTCATGCGGACATAAATAGTGAAAGTTCCAGAGCCCAAAAATTGGAAATCGAAAGGCACTGTTGACTCGTACCAGCTCGAGTTATTAGAAAGCGATGTCACTGAGTAATTCTAGATTTATTTTAATGCAGAACTTCGAATATTAAGGATTATTCTAGCCAAATTGAAAGATCAATATCATTATTATTTTTATTATATAAGAAAGTTTTAGCCTCCCTTAACCACGACAAAGATGTTCTAAGAGAGGAAGGAACCATTTAGTAGGGATGAAAGATCAATATTAAAGCAACCGAAATGTTTGACAATACGATTTCAATTGCGTACATTTGTTCGATAACATAAGCAAAGCTTTCGATTTTTACGCACGTTCTTTCTAGCACACATTGTAAAATACGCAAATTCACTTCACATGTGAGAAACCAACTCCCCTGATATTTGGCAGATCAGTTTGCTCTCAGCAGGGCTCTTTACTCTAAAGAACTGGGGAGGGCTTCAGAGAGAAGCCGCTGTGCCAGTCAGTCTGGAAGGCTTGGTCGTGTTGAGGTACTATAGAGAGCAGAGCGAACAGTCTATCTTTCAGAAACATATCAGTTAGATTACGGTTCCCTAACCAACACTAAAGTGCTCAAAGAGAGGAAGGATGAAGGCACCATTTAGAATGAATCATGAGAAGTAGGAACCTATAGAAAACGTGTGTTCCCACACAACGTCACTAGTGCATGGAAATGGTAAGTTAAGAAAGAAGTTCATGGAATATTATGAAAGTTGAGGAAGAAAGTGGTATTTACCGAAAAACAAGACAGCAGAGAATTGAAAAAATATGGTCCTGAACATAACAAAAACATATTTTACGTCAACAAAACAGAAGGGCCACATAATTTTCAGCTAGGAACCTCATATTTCCCCCCTAAGAGCTCTAATTCTCTGTACTTCGTGGTACAGATTTCAGAAGACTGACTACAAAGCTCAAAACCTTGCAGTTTTCCTCATGACAGGCAATACGCTCAAACTTGAAACGGGGAAGAAATTTCGATGCCAGTAGGAGCGAGAGGAGTTGAAAAAAAAGACATCCGTTAAAATTATTGTAATATCACCCAATCATGCCATCATAAAAGATTCCGAATATGCAGTTGCACGCTCTAGTCCATCACCAAGATCCAACAAGCGTTAGTTTGCCCTCAAGAATCATATTACATCGTGCTGTGAGCCTATTTACTTCAAAACGCTGAAGAACGGCATCTCATCGATCGTAATCTTTCTGTTCTAAGATTACGACAAAGCAGAGAGAAAAAGTATCAAACATATGATAGCACTGTTTCATTTGGACTGAATTGTACACCAGACTCTCTCTCGCCTTTGCCTGTTTTTGTGTTGTGCGTCATCGGAAAAATTACGTAGAATCCGAAACAGATGTTATGCTCCGAGAAATCGAAGACTTGGGTAGTTGGTCAACATTCGTCTATCGGAAATTGAGATATACCGAGTAGGAAAAGCGAATTAAAAGATAAGTTACTTTGGGCTACCACAATCAATTTGTTCCAAAGAAGAGAAGGATGGAGAAACCATTTAGCATAGAGTTGAATGCAATAATTATTACCATTACCTTGTATGCTAGACTTCCTAGTCACAGCAAAGGTGGTCTCATGTGAGCCAAAATAAGGGACCATTCAACTTAAAAACGGCGGACTTAAAAACGGGGAATCTATGCACTAGGCTTAGCACCCCAATTTGTTAATAAGAATTAAAAACAGCAAATCATGAAGGAAGTTTATAAAGCGAGAAAAAGTTGGAAAACAAAGTAATGGGGGCTGAAAAGGGGACGACGGGCAACCGAAAAAAATGGCCCGCAACGAAACTAAGAGTCTTTTCCATTTCAACAAAAGGAAAGCCTACCCCTACCCAACATGAAAGTTTTAATTCACACAGAGTTGGTATTGGATTTTCAAACATCGTTTTTTTTACTCAACAGGTAAGTTAAGATAATGTAAAATACAATCCAATGAGTTGAGGAGAAATAGATAATCCAAAACAGCATCATTTCGAAAACACAGCGACGAACTTTGAATGGAACGAAATTACACGTATTTATTTCCATCACTCAAAAGCCACGAAGTTATTAGTTGGCATTGTATACATCAATGGAAATGAAAACTATCCCCAATATTTCAAACACAAATTCCCAAAGTTTGGAACTAAAAATATATAAAGTTGGAAATCATCAACGGGAACCCTGGGCAAAAAGTTATGACATGGAAGAATAAAGAAAGATGTCTATCACACGGCTGCCATGCTCAAGGCACAAAGGTAGCTCGGCAGGGGGCCGTCCGCCCCTTTAAAGGCTGGGCGACTATTTATACACCCACCGCCGCCCGTACTGGAGGCAAACGCGCCCCCGACGTCCCAAATACTGATGAGCATATTTTTGCGGAGCCTACAACACCACTTTTTATATACTTCTGCTTGAATCGGTGATTAACTTTAAAAAAAATATTGGTAAGGTTACACACACTGTGGTATTTAATGTTTTTCACAATGTTGTTTATTATGTTTTTCACAATGTCGTATATTATGTTACTCACAATGTTGTTTATTATGTTATTCACAATGTTGTAAATTATGTTACTCACAAAGTTGTAAATAATGTTTCTCACAATGTTGTAAATTATGTTACTCACAATGTTGTAAATAATGTTTCTCACAATGTTGTATATTATGTTACTCGCAATGTCGTATATTATGTTACTCACAATGTCGTATATTATGTTACTCACAATGTTGTATAATATGTTACTCACAATGTTGTATAATATGTTACTCACAATGTTGTATATTATGTTACTCACAATGTTAGTGTCATTCACAATGTATTAGGTAAAGATACCAACGCATAATTGAGGAATCTGACGGATGCAGTACGTGGTAATAATTGACGTTAATTTTTGAACCAACAAGAAAATTTTCAATCGCATAGTTTGTACGTTCTACCACCCTAAATGGAAGTTAAATGTCAGCCAAACGTAGGGAAGAAATTTCAGTTTTGAAAGAGACTTCTTGCACAAATTCGTACAGTGACTTTCCTTAACAAGTGAAGCAACAAGCAACATCGAGTGAATGTAGGCCGAAAATGTCTTGATCCATCACCGTAGAAGTACATGAACAGCTTCCGAAGTCTCCGGCAAGTTACAACTTTATTTTCTTTGCACTATGAACAAAAATGTCTTATTTCTCCCATGAGAAGGAGCTCGGCAACGTGAAAACGGTTCTTTTTTATTATAACACAACTGGATTCTCTTACAGTTGGATACAAATGAGCTCTCGACGTAGTCTTACCTCTACAGCCAAAAAAATGAGCCAAGAATACGCGGTAGTAACCTCGAAATGGAAAGCGTAAAAAATGCAGTTCCGAACTTCAAATTAAACCCCAAGTATGCTCATCCAAGCTTTTAATTTCTAAGTAAGCATGGAATAACTCACACCTAATTAGTTACGCTCGAACTTCTTAGTTACACTTTAGTTACACTCGAACTTCTTAGTTACACTTTAGTTACACTCGAACTTCTTAGTTACACTTTAGTTACACTCGAACTTCTTAGTTACACTTTAGTTACACTCGAACTTCTTAGTTACACTTTAGTTACGCTCGAACTTCTTAGTTACACTTTAGTTACGCTCGAACTTCTTAGTTAGACTTTAGTTACACTCGAACGACCCTCTTCTGAGCAACAAGTAAATGTGCACCACGAGCGTAAACATCAAGGTGGTGACATGAAAGTTCACACACCAAGGAAAACGGCGAAATAATGGGCTACAAGGGAGCAGACTTTAAGGTCACAAATTAGCGCCAGTCTACAAAGTGATCGCCCACGGCCTCGTGGGTGCCGCGGGAAATAATATAAGGTAGAGCGTTTAGAGATCCAGCGTACGTCTTAAAGGTAGAGCCGCATTCCACCTGTGCTTTCAGTAATCTAGGCGACGCTTGTATTGCTGATACGTGGAAAGATGGGGTCTGAATTCCCTTTTTTTTCAATTGCTTTCGCATTTTTCGACTTGGAGAGTTCAAAAATTCAGCTCAACCCAAAACTGTATTCAAATTGTACTCAAATAAACATGCCTGCCTGTGTAAAATTTACTTCCCACTTGCAAAACACTTTCCTCTAACCAAGTTAGTTGAAATATGGCCTGTTCATGGGGAATTTCCTTCAATGAACGAGAGATAAAACCTACCATATATTCAACGACTGATAATCCAGTGACTTTTACTACCGCTGTTGCCAAACCTATTGTAAAACTATCATTTCCATCAAATTTTCCCTTTCAAAAATGATTTCTAAAATGAACTCCCATATATTCAACGACTTACTTATAATCCAGTAACTTCTAATACCGCTGTTGCCAAACCTATTGTAAAACTATCATTTCCATCAAGTTTTCCCTTTCAAAAATGACCTCTTAAATGAACTGTAACATGAGTTGAACATTTAACGTGTTACAACGGCAGCAGAGTGCGTGCAGCACCCGCCACGCCCTGGCCAACAAATGAAGCGCACACGAATTTAGACGATGGCTACTGCTGTAAGTGGTGGGCTTGAGTACTTGTGTTTCTGTATTGCGTTGAATTAAGACTTCAACTGACACTTGAGCCACTGGTGGTACAAGGAGGGACTTTTCATGATATTGTCGATCGACCTGTAGTCAGAAACTCGATTTTCATAAATACTTAAACCAGTTAAACGTGTTCTCTCGAGGTTTCAACTCATCTGCAGAGCCCCAGCACAGAATTAATGTTTGCTATTTTCAACATTATTTACGACAATTGACTTTAAATTTGAGTTGGAAATTAAGCTTCAGTTAAACCTGTCGCAGTCAAAGAGTTAAATTAGACAAGTTAGTTCCAATCTTCCTAACCACAATAAAGGTGTTCCAAGGAGAGGAAAGAGGCATCCGCCATTCAGTATGGAGTTTAAGGGAACGGGGAACCTATACGCAAAAAGTGACTAAAGGTCGAAGGGTATGCAAGGGTATGTTCCCAAGGGTATGTGTTCTCATCCAAAAATTCCCAGCGCATAGAAACAGCAAGTTGGGAAAGAAGTATATGCAACAAGATAGAAGTAGAAGAAGTAAATAGGTACTGAAAAACAATACAGCACGGAACCTAAAAACGAGGGACCATAACAAAAAAGTCTGTTTCAACAAAAGGAAACGTCAACCTAATCTTTAGCTCGGGACCTCACACTTATCCCATGAGACCGATAACTCCCATAGATTCTGTACTATGTTAAAGCGTGTGTTTACAAGTTCATAATCAGATCATTTCATGTAACAATCGCGTTCTCAGTTACAATGTTGTTCACTCAGCTTTGAACGTCTTGAGGAGTGAATGACGAGCAAGTTGCATAAGAAAGTCTCCCCTGAAACTCCTATTCGTAGTCTTCTCGTTTTCTACAACCACCAGAGGAGCTCCTTGCACTGCTCCGACACTCCAGTTACAGTCCATTGTGTGGGAAGTGAAATACACCTAACACACAATTTACTATGGCCGTCAATAATTTCGGTATAAGTGCTCCAGAATCACTGTGCTCTTTTTAACTGACAGCAATTTCCAAAGGTTAACAGACTTTGTTTCTTTAGAAAGCAGTTCCTTTGAGGTTTTTTTAGCGCTAATGTAGCTGCAAGAACTTTTTTCAAAGTTAGTGTAACCGTTTTCTTAAAAGTGTCCTGAAAATGATCGCACTGGCTCGAAGTATCATAAATTAATTACATCTTGGTACTCTTCCTTGAATATTTTTTCTCCAGCATCAGCGCAAAATAGATGCACCAAGTCACAGACAGTGCTGATCATATTCAACAGGAGAGTTCAGCAAGGTCAGGAGCGGGCGCTTTTACGTGAAGGATCTACGGTTCAACAACACGTAAAGCAGTCTCGGAGTACTTTGCCATTAGAAAATTTGAGTAATTAGCCACGATTTCCTTGCCCGAAACGGTTACCGACCCAATGAAATTGGTACTGGCCCGGCGGGATGGCCGTCATTGCCCAGTCCCGTTAATTTTGAGGCATTCGAAAAAACATTAATTCTATTGAAATATAACATCTTTTATTCTCAATGGGAGGGGGGAGCAAATGACGTCATTGATGAATAAGTCATCCATGAGGGAGTCTTCTCGTCACTTTTTGGATGAAATAACGCACATGACCGGCGCTGGAGTGAAAGGGAGAGGGCAAAAAAATGTTAACATTTTTTTGTTATTTCTCACATTAAAAAATATAATTATACAAAAAAGAAAATCTGCTTTCACTTTCTTCCTACCAAGTCTCGTTGAGATCGCGAAACGAAATAAAGCGGTTAGAACAGTATTACAGCGTAAAAAAATATTTAGCTATTCTCCATCATTCCTGAACATAAAAACGCGCAAAATCTAATACAGCAACTAGTCAATAATCTGCATTCATTATTCTTAGTTTTTTCGTAAGTTAACTAAAGTTCAGCACTCAAATGAACTCCATTTCAGTTCTCAATTTTGAAATGAGTTTAAGAGAATGAAACGTGCTTTCATTTGATTTTCATGAAACACTTGTACGAATCCTGTTTGTGACCCCCGGTGGGTCACCCTCATTATGGGAATTCTTTCAGTGACAATCGGTGTGTCACTAAGCAGTCAGCGTGTTATGTCAAAGCTGATTTGTAACATCAGCTGAGTCGGGAATACGTAGGTGGCAAAGGCACTGGAAATCATTCAACCATTTATGTCAGCTTTCTCAACTTGCATTCAAAAGCACGTCACACGATCACAAAAGCACGTCACACGATCAAAAAAGCACGATCCTCACGTCAACAAAATCGTTGATTGAAATTGATGAAATGTACATTTTACCTCAACGCACGCTACTAACCCTAAGAAATCTGAAGAACCTTCACACTGTTTCGACAACGAAATCGAAAATACATTCTTTTTAAAACTGAAACGGCAAATGAGATTAATTTACAAAACGGTAAAAAAGGATAAAAAAAATGATGCTCATTTCCAATCAATCAAGCCTGACACATACACCTGTACATTAGTTTTTCAAATGCGTTATAACTAACACCAGGACGCAATGACAGTTACCCCCGGTCTAGCCGGTACCCATTTCCGACACCTGGGTTGTATTAACAGAAATTCAAAAAACCACCGATAAAAATTCACACTGCACTCACAAACTGCGGATTGATTTGATAAGTTTCAAACTTTCAGAAGTTTTCGCCGTGTGTTAATTAATCTCGTGTCACACGTACACGAATAACTTCTCATTTAATTTCCTTTCTCACACTGTCCCTAAAATTTTCGGCGAACATTCATTTTTACGTCGGAAAATGTTTTAACGGTGATCATGAATTGAATGATTTAGGCACCAGTTTCATAGCGATTTAACCTTTAATTAATTAATTAATTAATTAATTTTCGAAAGTTCTGTTTGTCTGGAATAGTGAAATACTGAGAACGTTGAATTAAAAAAACAATTTCAGAACTCTAAATCCTGGAATCCTGGATACATTAACATTTACCCTTAATCTATTTCAATGAGCTACTTCATGAAAACAGCGCAATGCTTCACTGACACTGACATCACTTTCTCGAAACTATTTAGTGCTAAATTGAAAGAGCTAATGAACATTTTGTGTGAGCCCAGATCCTAGCCAAAAACTATTGTTACATACAAACACCAGAAACCCTGGAATATATCAAAGTGCCCGCTGCAAATTCGTTGGGTCTCATAGAAAATATTTCCATGTCAGGGAAACCACAATAATATTTATTCATCGAATTTGGTGTTTCGAATTTCTGATTCACTCAATCCTGTCTATTTCTACGGTTCAAATACGTAATAGAGTTAAAATTAAAAACTGGATACACAGACACGATGTTACATGACATGGAGTGGTTTCACATATTACGGGATGTTATTAGGTCTTTTCTTTTCTTTTCGATATCATTTGAACTAAAGTAGGATATCACAAGAGGAAAAAGAAGACAAATATTCAAGAAGAACTAATTAAACAAGTGAACGAAAAAAAAAATAATTATCAATTGCCTCCACTTGCAGATGCTTTGAATAGAGAAAATGTAGACCTAGGGAAGTCAGGGTGCCACGACTGCTTAGCACTGAAATGCTTTAAAAGACTGACAAACGAACTGAAGCTCTTTTCTTATCACAGAAAAGTGGTATCAATTCTTGGTTGAAAGATTTAAAACCCTGAAACGGTAATATTAAACTTTCTTTTATAGCAACTTCATTTAAAAATTACCTTGACAATTGAAATATTTTTCAGTTTTTAACCACACGGAACAGCAGAAAAATGCAATCACACTGAAAAGAACGCTTCACATCGAAGTCTCTTTCATCCTTTTTTTTCTGTTCACAGTTATCAATAGAGGAGGAGCTGCTCGCTTAGAAAAAATGTACCGTAGCATCGAATGGTATAGAACCACGGACTTTCTCACAGTGAGTGTGGCGCTCAGCCCACTTGATATAATCATTTCCAGCAAACCTAACACAGCCCAATCCTTAAAAACATAATTCGACCTACCGTATTTTTTATTTGCTTAACTAGCAAAAGCGACATCGGAAACGCAAAAACAATATCGAAGATTAGATTAAATTTGAAGTTAGTTCAAGTATCCCTATCCGCAACGAAAGCGATCCAAAGAGAAGGAGGAAGGCCCCATTTAGTATGGAGACAAGAACGATATCGAGGACGCAAAAACGACAACGAAAACGCAAAAACGACATTGACAGAGCAAAGAATCCGTTCTCTTTTTATTCAGAGAAATGAAATATTTCAATATATAACGTAGAAAACCTTGCCACTAAAACATCAAAGCATAGGAAGTCTCCATAAACACGCTATAGAAATGTAGGTAGAGCTGAACTGTCTTTCATTCTTACTGTAGCTTTCACTTCACCCTATTTAACGATACTTGTCTCATGGTTTGAATTCTAGTTTTTCCAACGGGCACTCAACTCGGCAAATAAAAGTTAACGTAAGTTTAAATTTATAAAAGTTCTCTCGCGCTAAACATCACACCTTTTCCAATCCATAAACAACTTAACACAATTTACACCATAATAAATACCCTGCGTGTTGCATATGAGACACGAACAAAAGACCTGACTCGGTTGATAAGTCAAGTAAATTTGTTATGTCGAAAATAAAGGCAGGAATTTTCACAACTATAGCACCATGTTCAACAGCTAGCATCCCAGGCGTATTTGACGTCAACGAAACGTTTTTTGTCAACTAGATTCAAATCTTTCGTCTTTGGGGAATCTATGCTCAACGTGTGTTTAACGAAAGATTCACTGCCTATAGAAACAGTAAGTTGGGAAAGAAGTTATGAATGAAACAAGGAAATATGACGTCAACGAAACGTTTTTTGTCAACTAGATACATATCTTTCGCTTCTGGGGAATCTATGCTCAAAGCTTGTTTAACGAAAGATTCACTGCCCATAGAAATAGTGAGTTGGGAAAGAAATTTATGAAACAAGAAGAAAATTGAAGAATAATGTAGCAGGTTCTGACAACAGGACACCAGAGAACCGAAAAAACTGGTTTGTTGCAAAAAAGCTTTTTTTATTGCAGTATTCCAAATGCCTACCAAACTTATAGCTCGGGACCTTATAGTTTTTCCTTGGAAGCGCTAATTCCCATAGATACGATACTTGTATCCCTCTGAGGGTATGGTGTCCTAGAATTATGTAAAAATCAGTCGAAAACTAAAAAACTTAAATCTAAAACTGAATTAAAATTTCAAAAAGGCGGGCATTGATCAATAGTTGCAGAACTACACAGGTGTTGTTTCAAGCCTGTACTCTAGGCGCAGATCACGTAGCTTTTTGAGCAATGACTCTGCAATGACTGGGCAATGCATCGAGACTCGGCAACGCCGTCAGTGTTTTTTAATTTACTTCCCCCAAGCTTTTATTTATTATTTTATCACCTAAGAATCTTTAATTTGAGATATTTTAAAACCGGTAATTTTTGTATATTCAAGGGAAGTGAATATTTTTTCGTTCTTCTCCCGGCTCTGTAGCGTAAAATTCCTCGTACAGTTGGTTTGAGTGAAGTAATTGGCTCACATTGACATAAAAGTGGACAATCAGCAGCATTTAAAAACTGAAGGAATTGAGCCTCAAATGCCTCACATACTGCAAATGAGTGCCACGGGTAAAAAACGTCACAATTCCTGAGAATATTAAAAAATACTTCGAAAATGAAAATAAAAAACGTCACGAAGCCAAAGAATATCAAAAAATACGTTGAAAACAAAAATAAGAAACGTCGCAAAGCCAAAGAATATTAAAAAATACGTCGAAAACGAAAGTGAGAAACGCCGCAAAGCCGAAGAATACTAAAAAATACGTCGAAAAATTAATACGAACGCGCACAACACATGATCGACGACCATTTCGTGGCTTCGTACCAGCTACACCCATGAATTATATTCAGAAGTGAAGACATCGACGGATTATCACCAACAACGCAATTAATGACACGCGCACATGTTAAATACCTGCAATGATTCAGCAAAAAAAAAGCTCGCTAAAAATACGGCAAATTATACCTTTACTCTTCTGCATTCTGTGTTACACCACCACACTTGCATCACACCACCCCCACACTTGCATCACACCACCCCCACACTTGCATCACACCACCCCCACACTTGCATCACACCACCACCACCACACTTGCATCACACCACCACCACCACACTTGCATCACACCACCACCACACTTGCATCACACCACCACCACCACACTTGTATCACATCACCACCACAACACTTGCATCACACCACCACACTTGCATCACACCACCCCATTAGGAATGGCTGGACCTACAGTTGACGCAAGTTTCAAAGAAGATCGTAGAATGGGATCCACAACGGATGAAAATTAGCCATATTATCTCCCAGTCACTCATGATTGATTAAAATTAAATTTCTCATCAGTTAAATAAATGGAACTAATTTTATCTTTCTGAGTTGAGGTTAACTAAGTCGCGCAACTCGGCAACGCCGCGCAACTCGGCAACGCCGCGCAACTCGGCAACGCCGCGCAACTCGGCAACGCCGCGCAACTCGGCAACGCCGCGCAACTCGGCAACGCCGCGCAACTCGGCAACGCCGCGCAA
>JACJUY010003461.1:71728-148031 GCA_014220935.1 Platorchestia sp. MABIK
CTGACTAATGCACTTGAATTAAAATACCTGACTAATGCACTTGAATTAAAATACCTGACTAATGCACTTGAATTAAAATACCTGACTAATGCACTTGAATTAAAATACCTGACTAATGCACTTGAATTAAAATTCATGACTAATACTCTTGAATTAAAATACATGAATAATGTTTTTGAATTAGTTTTATGCTCTTGCATTGAAATACATGAATAATGCTCTTGAATTAATTTCATGCTCTTGAATTAATTTCATGCTCTTGAATTAATTTCATGATCTTGAATCAACATACGTGGATAATGTTTTTGAATGGAATTGATGTTCTTAAATTAAAATATATGTTTAAAATTCGCTTCATCATTCAAGACGGTCGAACTCCAAGTATGCTAGTGAGTTTTTAGGTCAGTCAAGAAAATATCGGCGCGTGAATGACAATAGATTAAATTTAATTATAAGCAAGTTCGAGCCTCCCTAACCAAAACAAAGGTGTCCCACAGATAGGAAAGATTATAGCACCATTTATTATGAAGTTAAGTGGACGCGGAATCTATGTACAAGGTATGTTCCTACACAAGATTCTCTGCACATATAAACAGTAATTTAGGAAAATAGTTCATGGAACAAGATAAAATTTCAAAAAAGAAAGTAATAAGCACTGAAATCAAGACAACAGTGAACTGAAAAACGATGATTCTTAGGCAACTAAAAAATTCTCCAAACCTTTCAGCTTGAGACCTTACATTTTTCCCTTTCGAACATCAATTCTCGAAGATACAATAGTTGTATGCTCCTCCATTATCCTGTTGTATGCTCCTCCTGGGGTCCATTATCAATAGTTTACTCCCTTGGACTGATATTAATCTTCCGGTGTTAAATAACGCTTAAATAAGTGTTTCAACACGAATCCTATACTCAATGACTGGTTTTTATTTAATTTCTGCATGCTTAGAAATTGCACTTCTCAGACACAAGTATAGTACCCATAAATTTACAACTTCCAAGCTAGGTTACTTTATTCATGTACTTGTGCACTGGGGAAACTCGTATCACAAATACGGTCATTATAACTATTCTTATGAGCGTATACCACGGTAAAGGAAACAACGTAAGTTCAAACCAGTCTTTTTTCGTTGACGGTGTGGTTTGCTGACGTCACGGCAACGAACCAATAGCAGCGCTCATATTGCATCTGGTAGCACTGCTACCCCCAAATCTTGCTCCACTATTGGCCTAACGACATTGCGTTTTGGTGACGTCATAAAGTTTGTTTGAAATAAAGCCTTTCTATTGGCTGGCCGAACAAGAGGAGGTGTATTTTCTCTCATAGAAATTACCCTACCTTGTTTCCTCTACCGTGGTGTATACAGAGAAATAGCAGAAGAGGAGAGCTTCATTCCACACATTATTTATTATGGAACAAGCGCGAAACACGCAATTGAAAACCATTTAAGATTATCACTGTAATGCTATTTTGATTATGTAAGCTTTTCAAATAACACGTTGATCGTGAAACTGAAGTTCAATATTCAACTCAAATTTGAAGTCAATTGTCGTGAGCGATTTCGAAAACTCCACGTACGTTACTATGGAAAAATTTATTAAGAACTGGATTGACTACCTCTCCTTTGAAGTGTGTCTCACTATCTTTTTTTCAAGCTCCTAACTTACTGGGAGAGAATGAATGGATTGTTCCATTTAACAAATTAATTGAATTAGAGTTTTTCTAAGCTCTTAGCTTACGGAGAGAAATAGTCGAGTTACTTCACTCAACACGTTAACTGCGATGGATTAAACTGAAGTTCAAAATTCAACACGAATTTAAAATTAATTTAAATTGGTAATTTTTGAAAATAGCGAACAATAACTGGGGTCGTGTCTTCATTTAGCTTTCATTAAGTATTTATAAAATTAGAGTTAATGACTGCAGTTCGGTCAGTAACATTATGAAAATCCCCTCAGTGACCACCGGTGGGTCCTTTAACAGGAAGCGTGTTAAGGACTCTGTAGGAACTGGTATTCGCGAGTCAGGCGACATACAAAGACGAATCTTAGAATCAAATAAAAGATTCAATATTTACACGAACGTAAAACGTCAAATGACTCCAAAGTGTTCATACATTTTAGTGTTAAAATGGTAAACAAACCGGAAACGATACGTGAATGCGGAAGACAAATACCAATCGCAGAATCGAAAAAAAGATTCGATGTTTAAGCGGCAATAAAACAGCTAATAACTCGAAAACGCATTGTGAAAAATTCATGAATCGGAAAGACACGTAAAAGATCAAAACAGACACGAATCGCGGAATTACAAAAAGTCAACTTTTAAAAGGTCATTTAACGGCTAATAATTCGAAAATGTTCGCACCGTAAGAAATGAATAAACTGGAAAAGACACGTGGAGGAGAAACACTTTAGACAAAAAATTGGTCGACAAAGTTACCGTACGGAAAACGTTATGCATGTAATTTGTTGGCATCAAAACGATAAATTTAAATTTTTACTCACCTGAAGTCACATGCCAGCGCCGTACACAAAATATAACTAATTTATTTTCATAGTTCATTCAATTAATTAAGGCCTCAATATAAATCAAAATACGGTTTGGCAACGTCACTCAATATCTTCTTATAGGTAAAATATATTATTATTCTTATCAAGGAAAAGAGTGTGTCTTCCTCGCTAAGATTATCATTATAATGGTTATTTTACATTCCCTGTACACAACAAAGGCGATCCTAAAAGAGCAAAGAGAAGGGTCCGTTTACTATGCACAGTACAAAATGGGAATCTATGCCCAAGGTGTGTTCCCACACGGGATAGATACCCTGCGTCTAGAACTAGCAAGAAAGGAGGGAAGAAGAAGAAGAAAGAATAAAGAAGATATAGCGAAGAAACTTTGAAAACCGAAAGAAGTAAAGTGGGCACGAAAGATAGAATTCGCTACGTCTATCCCAGTTAAAAAAATAAAACGTTTTCAAGTAGTTTCTGTGCCGCGGTAGGCAAGATTCTAGCCGTGTTTTATTCGGAAAAGCAGCCGTTTTTTGGTCGCCATGTCCACTTTATAAGAATCCACTTTATAATCGAGCAAGAGCTCGATTTTCCCTGATTGTTAACGTCCAAATTAGACTAGCGAATAGCCGTTGAACGGGAAATTGTGGTCGAGAGCGGCTGATAGTGACCTTCCGCGGCCATGTTTCACTATGTTCTGCTACCTGTCGACCTAAACACGGCATGAATTTTTAACTGGGATACAGCTGAGGTCACCCAACAATAGCTGCAGTCATGGACGCATTCCGGAAAGCATTTTGGGGTATTTTCCAAAAATGAACTCATTTTTACACGCCCCAAATGTAAAACTTATGTAAATTAGAACGAGTAGAAGGTTTAATTTGACTCCAACTCGTTCCTTTGCAGAATTTTGTGTAGTAAATCCATTTTCAAAAGTCCTTAAATTTTAACACGAAACACAGACCTAAAAATGGAATCGTAAACACTAAATTTGATATTTTGACCTTCCGGGAAAAGTTGGTATAAAATTGGAAAGGCTTTCAAAAATATGTTCATTGCTTTTATACGAAATTCATAAACAGTCCTTTTTCTTGCAATACTTGACGGGTTTCTTAGACGTGTTGCTCATAAATAGAAAAAAAGTTAACAGATGATCAACTCAGTTGAAAAATCAAAAATAACTTCGCAAATACGCTCATTTACATTTTAGACCAACTTGCGAGTCAGTTAATTTCAGTAATAATTAGGATAACATCGAACACAAACATGCACCAACATTAACCCAAACTACAGACGCAGGCCCACAGATAAAGATGAGTGCATCTTTGGTAATCCAAATCAAAGCGAACCCCAACTCACCTAAACAGTGAGTAATATCGTACAGCATGCGAAAATAGTGCAGACGCTCTGAGTTGACCAGCACGATAATACTATAACAATGTAGTCCAGACACTCCGATTTGACCAGCACGATAATACTATAACAATGAAGTTCGCACGCTGTTAGTTGACCAGCACGATAATACTGGAACAATGAGGTCCATATGCTCTAAATTGGAATGACCTAATTTCTATAACAATAACGCATCATACTAAGCATTGAGTCCCTGGATACATACAATACAGTTTGCTTCCACAAATCGAAGGGGTTAACTTTCTTGATACAAGAAAGAATGAGTCCAAGTTGAAGCATTTATGAGTTTAACAATGTCTTACCGTTGGAGTCTCCAGTTTAAAAATAGTTCGCGTCCTTTTTTTGAAAGCGTATTAAAAGTTCGGTGGTAGAGGCGGAAAGTCAGACGCATCTAAATCATTACTGTCTTAAGTGTAAAAAAGTTAAGTGATTTGCTTTTTTATGTTAACGCGAGAAAAACTGGTACCATTACTGTCTTGGTGGATGTCAAACGACGCTTCTAAAATCAGTTATAATTTATCATTTTTCCATCAATTTCTTCCATAAGATGTTCTTTGAAGTTCACTGCCGAGTACCATTTCCTCATTCTGATGTCGATGAAAACCTGATGCCAGTGCCAGTATAATAAATACAGTTGTAATGACGGCAATATGAGCATAAAGACACAGTGAAGAGGAAACACCTTAACGGACTTACAAGAGATTTTCTGGATAGATATGATCATTCTAGACTTACCACGAAACATCTTGCGCTCGAGAGGTGTAACCATTTTAACAGAGTACATAATTATTTTTCTTAGGCATGATTAAAATTGAAAGATACAATTCAATTGAAAAAATCACAAAGAACAGTTAACGTGAAAAACGATTAAACCCAATATCCAGGTAGAAAATAAAATCCGTCAAGGCAGTTCGAGTAAAAAAATTTGCTCTATCTTTTCAGCCGGAGCATCTGTGATGGCAGCCGCTCAAGTATATATAGCCTCTGCAATGGGCGGCCATAAACAGATGCATTGACGAAAAAGTTAACACTTTGACTACAATTGACTAAACTGAAGTTCAATATTCAACTCATATTTGAGGTCAATTGTAGAGAGCAATTTTGAAAACATCAAACATTAACCGGATCGCGCCTTTATTAACCTTTAATCAAGCATTTATGAACACTAATTTTGCGACTACTGGTCTGTCAGCAGCATCATGAAAATCCCGTCCGTGGCCACCGGTAGTGCGCGCTGCAGTCAAAGTGTTAAAGGGGGAAGCACGGTAGAGGAAACAAGGTAGGGTCATTTCCATGGGGGGGAAATTCACTTCTTGTTCGGCTAGCCAATACAAAGGCTTTATTTCGAACCAACCTTATGACGTCACCAAAACACCATGCCGTTAGGCCAATAGTGGTGAAGGATTTGGGGGTAGCAGTGCTACCAGATGCAATATGAGCGCTGCTATTGGTTCGTTGCCGTGACGTCAGCAAACCCACACAGCCGTCGAAAAAAAGACTGATTTGACCGTACCTTGTTTCCTCTACCGTGGTAAGAAGTTACTCACGTTCCAGACGGCCTTGGCGGGGTTGATGACATCACCAGTGCCACTGCGTCCTCCCTTCATGATGCGGTTGCGCAGGTGGTAGGCGCCGCGGTTCAGTAGGGATGAAATCAGGGAACCTGCACGGTAGGAAACAGGAAAATTTGTACCTTCCAGACACTGATTCAGTCAATAATGTATTCCTCTACCCAGTCAGAGTTTCTCATCGAATCTTCTTGACATGAATTCAGTTATTAATTTGTTCCTCTACCTAATCTAAGTTTCTTATCGGGTTTTTGAGCCGTGAACTTAGTCGGGTATTAGGTCCGTAACCTAATCTTTCTCATTGGATCTTTGGAACTTGAATTCAGTGATTCATTTGTTCCGCTAAGCAGTTTAATTTTTCCTCCGGATCTACAAGGCATGAATTCAGTCTTATTTTTTCTGATACCTTATCTTAACTTTTCAATAAATCTTCAAGCCATAAATCCATTCGCGTATTTGTTCCGCTACCTTTTTTTAACGTTCTCATCGGATCTTTGCGACAAAATCTATCTGTGATTTGTTCCTCTACCATGCAAATTGTTTTGTCACATATACTAATGCCGAAGTCCCTTAACACTGAGCGGTTAAAATCATAGACGCTCCTGGGGAAGAATTGAAAACTGCTCCTGTATGAGATGAGAGATAAATTCCTGTTTCGTAACACCTTCAGGGTAATTTGTTGATAATTTTTCATTCAGGCCATTTAGTTACAAACTGGGGGCGCTTCGACGTTGTGAATTCCATTTATGATAGCAATTTATTTGAATGTAATATTTCGCTAAATGTTAATATTCTACAAAATTACATAGCCTATTAAGCAAGTCCGTTCTGTACGGAAGTGTAAGGCAGGGGTGAAACAAGTGCATGAGTTAAATATATTTTCTTAAGAATATTACCTCCAAAGAAACGAATGGTCTTAAGAAAAATTCAAAAGAAATCAATCAGTTAAATAATGGGTGTCGTGAAACGATAGGCTCCCTTTTTCGTAAGTAACGCATTCTTTTCAATATTCGGGTGACCACTCCTCATACAAAAGCCAATGCACTGAGAAATATTTTTGAATTTATAGCAAAACTCAGCTTCGTTTCTTCAATTGTTACCAACAAGCTTTCAGTCAAAAAAATTAGTTCATTTCGTTTTACAAATTATTTCCAAGAAACAGTCCGTTAAAAATAAATTTATTTCGTTCAACTATTATTAACAATCATCCATTCAAAAAATGAACTCCATATCACAATTGTTATTAAGAAACATTATGCAAAAAATGAATATTTCATTTCCTAATTGTTATTCACAAACATTTAGTCATGAAATCAGTCCATTTAACCATCAAGAAAGGAACAGTTTTCCATAGAAGTTTCCAATGCTCTCATAATCTTTTAGATACCTTGGAAAAAAATTCTTCGATTTTACTTCAAAATAAAAACCTGTGTCATGCAAACTCATCCTTTCTACAACAGCCTTGGTCCTGTAAAATTAGTGGTGAAAGAACTCCAAGTATAACTTCTCCTCCTGGGCTTCTATGTTTTTAGCCGCACAAGTGTAACCCCTCGGGTGTTAAAATCATAGATACGGCAGCAAAATACTTTGCATCAGAGGCAGAAAAACATTGATGGTGAATTATAATATTAAATTAAATTACTGCAGGATTTTTTTTTGTATTGTGGAGCCAAACATTGTCCCACAGGCGAATCATTTATTAAATTCTTTACCTAACGAAGTGAAACGTTATACCTACACCACAATGCTTTCTTTTGCTAGCAGCAATCATAAAAAAAAACTTAATTCCGTGTCATTTAACACTTTGACTGCGACGTGCGCCACCGGTGGTACACGGAGGTAATTTTCATAATGCTGCTGATCGATCAGTAATCACAAACTCAATTTTCAAAAATACTTGAACAAACCTATATGAAGGCACGATCCAGTTCATGTTTGGTATTTTCATAATAGCTTACTACAATTGACTTTAAATTTGAGTTTGGTGTTGAACTTAATATTTAGTTGTCGCAGTCAAAGTGTTAACTGTACACACAATGACAGTTACCTTCTCATCCAACATACACCCAACAGAATTCACTATTGCAGCTCACCATTTCCAGGTTCTAATACAGACATCACCGTCCAGCTAAGCCGCATTTCTTGCGTTCCCCTACTGTGGTTGATGCCTTTCATCTCTCCATCAATGGCCGCCAAAACAACGTTTGAATTCCCAACGATAGCGAATTTATTCTGGAAGTCAGGTTGAGACCGTCCACCTATTCTGCTAGCACACGGTACCCGTGGGGTTGTCGTTGTTTCGGGCATACTCAAGAGAAAAAATACTGGAAATGCAATATAAGAACTTGCAACGGAACGTTGAAAAATGTCAAACATTACAAAAAATCATCCGGAGGATCGAGGCTTTATATGGGCACCCACACAACACACGGAAGTTAGAGCATAGTCAGGAAGGCAATATTATGTTAATGAAGCGAAACTTTAGAAACACATCATGCCCGTAAGTGTGTATCTACTCATATGAAGCAGTTGATTAAGAGCTGTGTAACACCCGAAACGTTGATATCTAGTGATTATTATCTACCACAATAAAATAAAGTTATGGCTATACCATACACGTGACGTTGATGTCTACCACAATATAACCAAGAATAAAACAACCATATCATGTACATTAAGTTCATATCTAACGCAATAAAACCAATTTATAAAGACCAAATCGTGCACGTCAAGTTGATATCTAACAAAATAAACCAAGTACAGGGTGGACCAGAAGTAACTGACACTTTTAATTTGCTAATAAAAGGAAAAGTGAAGTTGAAACTTGTTTTTTTTTAAGGAATAACATTTTTATTGTTTATTTCGGTATCCTATCTACTCAGTTAGCAAATTTAAAGGGTCAGTTACTTCTGGCCACGGTAGAGGAAACAAGGTAGGGTCATTTCTATTGAGGAAAATACACCTCCTCTTGTTCGGCTAGCCAATAGAAAGGCCTTATTTCAAACAAATTTTATGACGTCACCAAAACACAGTGACGTTAAGCCAATAGTGGAGACGGATTTAGGGGTAGCAGTGCTACCAGAAGCAATATGAGCGCTGCCATTGGTTCGTTGCCGTGACGTCACCAAACCCACACAGTCGACGAAAAAAAGACTGGTATGACCCTACCTTGTTTCCTCTACCGTGCTTCTGGCCACGGTAGAGGAAACAAGGTAGGTTCAAACCAGTCTTTTTTTCGTTGACGGTGTGGTTTGCTGACGTCACGGCAACTAACCAATAGCAGCGCTCATATTGCATCTGGTAGCAGTGCTACCCCAAAACCAAGCTCCACTATTGGCCTACCGACATTACGTCTTGGTGACATCATAAAGTTTGTTTGAAATAAAGCCTTTCTCTTGGCTAGCCGAACAAAAGGAGATGTATTTTCTCCCCTTGAATTGACCCTACCTCGTTTCCTCTACCGTAATACACAGTCGTGTTACTGTGATACACAGCCGTGTTACTGTGATACACAGCCGCGTTACTGTGATACACAGCCGTGTTACTGTGATACACAGCCGTGTTACTGTGATACACAGCCGTGTTACTGTGATACACAGCCGTGTTACTGTGATACACAGCCGTGTTACTGTGATACACAGCCGTGTTACTGTGATACACAGCCGTGTAATAACGGCACAACTGAAGCTAGGATACGTAACTGTAACTATGATACATAACCGTGGAACTACAAAACACAAACGTCCAAGCATGAAACATATAAATCACAATATAATTATCCTTTAGAAGACGCTACAAAGCAGACAACTCACGCTTCGAACTTGATACAAAGACAAGCTCCTGCACGAGAAGAATCGTGTTATCCATGCAAAGCATGCACCAGTTACAATCGCAGCTTGAGAAGCAGAAAACATTTATCTTTCCGATGTCAAAGTATTATATTTCGCCCATTTAACTTAAAATTTGGTCATGAAACCCACTCGGTATGAGTTCGGTTTCAATGTCTCTCCAAAGGGAGCGATACTCTCTGATTTTTCAAATCTCAGTGTTAGATTTTAACTTAAAATTTCGCCTTAAAAACACTTTGCATGCTGCAATCGTGAGGAGTTATATTATGCTGACTAGTTCACAGCTGAACTCGCGTGTAAAAAAGCTAAATTCGAAACTTTTAGCTCGGATAAACAACAAATATTGAAATTTCATCCAGAACATCAACGAACTGGGAAATTACAAGCCAGATACTTCAAAATCTCGTCATTTAACACTTTGACCGCAATTGGCTGAACTGAAGTTTAATATTCAAGTCAAATCTAAAGTCAATTTCATGGAAGCAATTTGAAAAATAACAAACATGAACTGGATCGTACCTTCATTTAGCTTTAATTTAATATTTATAAAAATTGAGTTTGTGACTACTGGTCGGTCAGCAGCATTTTCAAAATTCCGTCAGTGGCCACCAGGGGTCAAATTACGGTCAAAGTGTTAACCGAGAAAAACGTTAAATTTGAGAATTACCTACAGGCCCGATACCGCAAAATCCCATCAATAAACCGAGAAAAAACGTAAAATTTAATGGTTTTAACGGAAAAAAGTCCATCTAAGACCCGTGCTGTGCAGCAACCCACCAGCGCCAGGCAGGATGCGCCGCCTGCTGGGGTCGACGGCCATCTTGGAGAGATGCTCGTCCACGGTGCCGTCGTCGCGGGTCGTGTGGGCCTGGCTCCTGCGCACGGACAACACTGTCACAACATATGGCACGCGTTTCTTGTTGCAAACATTTTTTTATTATTATGACTATTACCATTATTATTACTACTAGTGCACACGGATCGTCAAAAATAACGGGATTCGACATTCTGCTCAAGTAAATCTTGCAGACGTGGATGAAAAACAAATATATTCATCCTAATAGTACCCGCAAACAACACTGTCACAATTTATGGCACGCGTTTCTTGTTGGAAACATCTTTTTTTTAAAGAGGCAAATCATCTCTACTGATTACTGTTGGAAATAAATCTTTGAAAAAGAACGAATCAGTTCTAGTGTTCACTGTATTTGTTGTTAGAAACATCTTTTAAAACGGGGAGAATCATCTCAACAGATCGCTGAGTTTGATGTTGGAAATATCTTTATGAAAAAGAACATATTTCTCCTGTTTGTTGTTGAAAATATACTTTATGAAAAATTGCAAATCAGTTCTACTGATCACTGCGTTTGTTGTTGGAAGCATTTTTTTAAAAAGGAATCATCTTTTCTACTGATCGCAGCCTTTATTGTTGGAAAATTTCTTTGTGAAAAAGGACACATCTGGGACTTACTGGGTGCACCTAACGTACTCATAGAGGAAAGGCAATTACCCGCATCTTTTCTACAGCAAGGACGAACAAATTATCACTCAACAACAAATGTGAAGGCGACACTCTCACAGTGCTAAAAAACTGGTGCATGTCCAAGGCTTCCAAAATTCCCAAACTTTGGTATGTGTCGTGTGTGATCACAAAGTGCCTCAGACAACGACCACGTGAAGAACGCATTCCAGAAAGACGAAGTCATGATTTTTATATTTCAAGTAGTCTTCACAGCGCGTCCTTGTCTTAGTAAATTTGAGCAAGATGGTAAATTTATTTGCCAGTTGCAATTAGGACGCGTATGAAGTGTTGGATTAGATTACGAGTTAGTTCGAGCCTCCCCATCGACATCCGCGACAAGAGTGTTCCAAAGCGAAGAAAGCACCGGTTGGTTAGGACTGTAGAAAAGAAAATGGGAAATCTATGCACAAGGAATTTTTGAACCTGCAGCGGAGTTGCTACACTTCCTTTTGCAATTTTGACCGAAATTTTTACCCGCTGTTGAATTCATCTTCTAATGCCTCCTTTAGTAATTACATTTTTGCCAAATTTGTCAGCTTTTTGAATATTGTAATTTGTCAAGGCAGAGTTCACTGACGCGCTGGACAGCGTTGTGTGGCACACAAAATTTAGCCGTTTTAAAAATTAACATCGAAAATTTATAAATTCAACAGAAGGCGTGACTATTCATTGTCTTTAGTATTTTGAGTGAATAGATTCAAGAAATGAACAGCGTCAGAATCCACTGTAGAGTTGTTGTATCTAAGCAACGTGTTGTTTAAATACTTAGTGGTAAAAGAAAGATAACTACACAAATACCTTAGGCAAGTAAAAAGCTACCGTTATCCTCAAAGAAGCATGCTATACATCAAACAGACCCTTACGCACATTTTCTCGACGTCGGGAAGATGACTATAACTGCAGCAATGACGAGTATTTGCTGCTTTCAAATATACAGCTATATATTTTCTGCTATCAAATGAACAACTTTCAGCTCGAAGGCACTCCAGGCAGGTCTCTGTGTTACTTGTTCAAAAACAGGCGAAATTTTTCAGCTACGTCACTCAGCGCGAAACAGATATCCAAAAAGTAAAGGGAATGATACATTTCGATCTCTGCAGTTCAACGGTATCAAAAAACGGTTATCCTTAACCGGTTATTTTAAAATTGAAGAATGGAAACGTTTCGACTTCTGAAGTCCAACCTTCTCATATACAGTTCTCATAAAACGATTATCCCAAAATTAGAGGAATTGAACGCTTTTATTGCAGAAATCCAGCTTTATCCTAAAACAAGAAGATCGAAACGCTTCTACTTTCACCGGAGTTCAACTTTGAGCAACACCAAAGAATTTCAACCCGAACAGATTCATTCACTAGTGCCACTATTGCCGAGCACTTCACTTTGAGTCGGTTTTTATGCTTGTTTTTAAAACCGACACCGACACCTCGCGCTTTTGGAAGAGCGGTCATACACTCTCCAGTGAACTCCTCGAGCAAGTGAAGCCTCCTTACCTCCACTAGCGTTATGATAGTTGCCGTGCCTTGACTATAAATGAAAATTACAGTAAATTCAAAACGTACAACGTGATGTTCTCGGCGCCTCTTTGTACGATACATGGCGGATAGGACACTCTCTGAATATCAATGAGTGATGAATCAAACGAACGCTCTATAGAAGATAAAGAAAGAAAACGTCTAATCAGATGCACGAAAATGAACAGGGACCAACACCCCAAACTGATATTTCCAGGTTAGTTGTTACTAAATTAGCTATTTTAAAGCTCTCTAGCCACTACATATAGGTGATCTCAAGGGAGCGCAGAGCAATACGCCGACCGCTATTTTAATAATTATTATTTTATCAGAAAGTTTTAGCCTCCCTTAACCACGACAAAGATGTTCCAAGAGAGGAAGGAGGAAGGCACCATTTAGTATGGAGTTAAGGGAACGCGGAATTTATGCACAAGGTGCATAGAAACAGTAAGCTAAGAAAGAAGTTCATGAAACAAGAAAAAGTTGAAGAAGAAAGTAGTAGGGGCTGAAAAACAGGACCGCAGTGAACCGAAAAAAGATGGTCCGTAACAAAACAAAACCTATTCTATTTCAACAAAAACGAAGCCTACCTAACGTTTAGCTCGGGCACCGCTATTTTAGAGCTCACTGTCCACAGCAATGGTGTTCTCAGGAGTTCAAAAGGAAATAGACCATTTAGTATAGACTCCAAGAAACGAGGGATCTACGCACAAGAATTGCTCCTACACAAGATCCCTGCCCATATACACATCAAGTTGAGAAGGAAGGTTATGAAACAAGATGAAAGCTAAAGAAAAAAATAGTAGTTGCTGAAAAACAGGATAGCAGCGAACTGACAAAAATGGCCCGTAATAAAACAAAAAAAATTTTCTTTTAAAACAAAAAGAAAGCTTACCAAACTTTCAGCTCGGGACTACACAGACTCCCTTTCCTAAACTTGAAAGTTAGGTGGCTGCAGTAATCCTGAAGCAGAAGTCAACAAATACATTCCTGAAACATGAGAGGCTTAACATAAAATTGCAGTGACACTACGTGCGATCAACGGATATTATAACTAAAAAATAAACAAATAAAGCATGAAAAAGTGACATCAAAACAACGTCAGACATCAACCAACGTCAATACGTGCTATGTCTCACATGGAATTGAAATGCACTAAGTGATGTTAGACATTCCACAACGGAGTCATCTGAGCGAAACTATTGATACGAGTCGATTGTACGAGAAGCAATAACTCCTGCGTTTAAGTACATTGATTTTGTAGGGTAGTTCGTTTTCTTTCATGGGCACACATACATGCATGCATTAAAACAAACAAGCATACATTCATACATACAACAAGGGTCAAGCAGAATCTAAAATTTTTAATTCGGTTGGAGATATAGGAAAATTGTATTTTTCGGCGTGATTTTGCACTTCAAAAAAAAACGAAAAAAAAAAATTTCTGCAACAAAAAATAAACTTCTAATTCAACAAAAACAAGGCCTACCTAACATGAAGCTAGGGACCTCACACTTTCCCTCTGGAAGTGTTGATTCTCACACAAAAATCCATGTCCATATGAGGGAACCACAGTTTTCTATTCGATATAGAAGTTCAGTTTATCATAGAAGTAAAAATTACAGTAAGCAGACATTGTTAAAAAAACTAGTCATTATTTTTATAGTACACGTGTGCCGGCTTGGGTTATAGCAACCAATCGCATTGCTGCACCTTGATGGTGGCAGTGCATCATATTCCCGCACTTTGGTGGTGGCAGTGCATCATATTCCCGCACTTTGGTGGTGGCAGTGCATCATANTTGGTGGTGGCAGTGCATCACATTCCCGCACTTTGGTGGTGGCAGTGCATCATATTCCCGCACTTTGATGGTGGCATTGCATCATATTCCTGCACTTTGGTGGTGGCAACTCGTGATATTCTCACACTTAATTCAATCTCACTCACAACACAAACACGAACGAAACAAAATATATCAATATAACATAGCATTGGGAGACAAAGCTAGCACACCAAAAAAAACATTTCACTTCTCACCCTTATGTTGTCCCAGGCTTGCCAAAAACATTAGATTTTTCTAAACAGCAATTCAAAACGTGTTTTTAATTACTTTTACTTTCTGTCGTAGATGAGAAACGGAAGCAATTTTTAGCCATCGTTTCCAAACATTACAGATGTGAATTGTTGTTGGTGACATTGGCTGGGACAGTGCGTATTGCGTCATGAATAAATACGTCAGGCCAAAGGAAGGCTGGTAGGCGCTGCAACAAATCTACCTAGAAACCCACTGAAGCAGCTCAGTTCTGCGATGCGAGTTTCGAGCAGAGAATACTACCGCCGTAAAGTTATAGGAAACGCTTCATGAGTATATGCGTGCAAGTCCGAAGCAGATGAATACAAATTTTAAAAATATCAAACTTTAGACAGGTAACCAAATATCAGAAAAACGAGGAGGATTGATTCAATGTCGTAAACTTAAAAAGGTCATTGGATTTTCCTTAACTGTTTCGCCGTAAATGATTTCGACCTCATAAAAAACAGACGCGTGAAATTGGTAGTAAACACCACGCCAGTAGGCACGCAAAAACATCACAAATATAATGTAAAGGTAAGCCTCACTTCACGAAGATATATCAAAAAAAGGAATACGAAAGCTCTTATTATTACATAAGAAAGTTTGAGCCTCCCTTAACCACGACAAAGATGTTTCAAGAGAGGAAGGAGGAAGGCACCATTAGTATGGAGTTGAGGGAACGCGGAATCTATGCACAAGGTGCATAGAAACAGTAAGCAAAGAAAGAAGTTCATGAAAATGCGAAAGCTCTTTTCAAACTGCTTCCTTCTTGCGATTCGAATAACAAAAACATATCTTGTGAACGTGCACAAACATGCGATTGCCGTCGATAAAGAAGCGATGCTGAAATTACAAATCTACGGAGGATGCATAATTATAAACATCATAGCTCGACACACTGCGTGCGCTAACTTAAGTGTTACAATGACGCAAAGAATAAGTTATTCTCTCGAATAATCTATGCCAGGCGCCCTACTAAAAGAATCGAATAGACTTCGATGAGAAACTCTATTGGACTAATCAAACACGTGACTTCACTGAGAAATTATTTTCAATAACGACACAAAATACGGAGGTGTCTACAATAATTCCTTATAATTACTGTAGGGTAAACTTGTCGGTGACATGCGTCGAAAAAGAGGCAAGAATTCCTCATAATTAATATACGATATAATGGTCGGTGACGTGCTCCGACAAAAAGGCAGGAGTACAGCATTTCAAGAAGCTGGTATATCGTGCATTAAAATCCACACATGCTTATATCTAATGAATACACATGCGCATTTATAACTAATAACGATTTTTGTGATCGTATTCGGCGTAAAAATAAGCCAACTTGAAGGTTCACATCACGGTAGAGGAAACAAGGTAGGTTCAAACCAGTCTTTTTTCGTTGACGGTGTGGTTTTGTTGACGTCACGGCAACGAACCAATAGCAGCGCTCATATTGCATCTGGTAGCACTGCTACCCCAAAATCTGGCTCCACTATTGGCCCAATGACATGACGTTTTGGTGATGTCATAACATTTGATTGAAATAAAGCCTTTCTATTGGCTGGTCGAAAAAGAGGAGGTGTATTTTCCATCATAAAAATGACCATACCTTGTTTTCTCTACCGTGGTTCACACTGTATGATAATTTCAGGAATTCAAGAGAAATTACCGTAATATTTCGTTCTAAAGCAAAACAATTTGGTCGTTACTGGATTAAATATGTCAAAAAATTCAAGAATTGACATTCAGTTTTCAGCTATGTTCACATTCTAAGTCGTTTTTGACTTCTTTGTGATATTTGAATTATTATGGATACATCACTAATTTCAACTGCTGCAAACGTGAGTCTACCGAACTAGAACTCCCACGTGCAACGGAGTGATGTGCCATGAATGAAGTAAAAAATCCCATTACATTTGCGTAGAATTCTCACCACTTTAAGGGGATCTACTACCCTGTATTTTCCCTAATTTATCGAATTTTTCAAATTTCACTGTTCACGTTTCTATTGCATCTAGAGGAACGAAAATGAATATTTGAAATTGAATTCTAAACCCATTTTGCCATATAAAAATGTTTGATTTCCCCAATAGAGAAAATTCATTGTGCGAACATGGGAAAAAATATATACACTTGCGCAAAACTTTTCCCACTCTACAATTTTTTACGTAGAAGCGTGATTAAGGTCTCATTCGACGCGGAAGGACGCGGTAGAACTTCTAGCCCAGTATAGCTATGGTCATCTGGTCAGCATGTACTTTTAATGAATTCATAACAGCTATACGCAAGTACATGATGCATTACTTTATTAAATTTCTTCTTTGGAGAAAACGATACAACTTGAAGGTAAACTTATTTCCTATTTTGTTCAACGTTCGTAATTCATTTCGTTTTTCGACAACGTTATAAGGAAAACTATGAAGTTAACCAACAAAATGGGCTATTCTGGGCCATTTAAGTATCATATTTACCTCACCAGTACCTAATCTTGATAGTTCATAAGTTATCCATTCAAAAAATGCATAAGTCACACGTTACATTGATGCTTTATTTCGCTTGCTGTCGTCCAAAAGACATTCAGTTTTGAGAGCAGTTAACCACAATGGTGAAAAGTTCTGTATATCTGACTAACATAAATTTAAATAAATAGCAGGATGAATTCAATTTAATCTCGAATTCTATTGCCTCTTTAGTTCCTTGATGTGCAAGTGTTGGCTTAGTATGCACAGTCAATCTTCGAGGCTCTTCGAAACTGTTACATGTAGGCAGATAATTCATAACCGGATTTTCTCCAACGAGAAATTCATTGACCACTCTTTATTAGGCGAAAACAGCCTCGAAAATTTTGACACAGCCACTCAATACAACCATGGACCCAAAACTCACAATTATTCTTCCACCACTCGAACGGGGTTATGAACCAAAGATACCACCGAGTTAGATTTAAATAAAATGAAGAATCCAGGGCTTAAAGTACTTTTGTGTGGTCACGAGTTAGGGCAAAACAAAACCGATTTGCCGGACTCACAGTTCTTGCTCAATCCAACGCGGTTGTATATACACCAATGACACCGAGTTAGATTCAAATAAAATGAAGAATCCAGGGCTTAAAGTAATTTTGTGAGGTTACGAGTTAGGGTAAAACAGAACCAATTTGCACTCCTTACTCACATCCAACCGTCAAGGTAGTCGGCACACACGTCTGTGGCAGTAGCACGAACAACGTCCCCTATAACGCCACTACTCAGCTTGTCGCTGGAGAGTGGAGGGGCAAGCAGAGGGAGAGACACCAGAGAGAAGCCGATCAGATGCCACTAGCGTTAAAGCCGGGCTTGACACAAGCAAATTTTGAAGGTGCTGCTATAGCGCGAGGTCTACCACACGATAACATGAGATCTACCTCTAGCAAGTACTATAGCGTGAGGTTAGGTTACTAATGGATATCACTTATAATTTAGCGATAAACAATTTTTACATCTCAAACTGCAATTGGGTAGGCGAGATATGGCGGTAGACCTCACGCTACAGTAGCACCATTTTGAGCTTAGTTGGAGAAGAGAGTTATTTTATGACGGATACGGGGTAGTGAGGTCATGGAAAAACACGTAGAGAAATGCAAATTAGGAGTCAACAGGTGGGAGACACGTCATGTAAGGCACAAAATAGAGGGAAATTATTCTCGTTCAAATTTTGATGGAATTTTAAAAATGAACGGAAAAATTCTCATAACTTGTCAGGATTGACCGGCACAGATGTGAGGAATGAAAGTACGTCGGTAAATTCCGGTTAAAAGGTAATTGGATCGAAAAAATTCTTATTACTAGACAGAATTGACTGACACAGATTTGAATAATGGAATTACGACCGTCAATTTTTTTTAAAGGAAATTTCAACTGAATAATTTTTTAATTTTTCACAGAATTGACTGGCACATATTCGAGTCATGCAAGTGGGTTGGTCAAACAATTGTGAAATACATTAAAACAAGCGTCATAGGAGAGAGACGAAACGTGTAATCTAACTTCACAAGAACATATTAATTCCAGCTCAACACGTCAACCGCCATCAGTTTAACTAATTATTAATAAAAGTGCCAAGGTACACGTATTAAATGAGATCATAATTTATTTAGGACAGTCGATGAATAAAAATTTCTGAAACGTTTCGACCTCCAGGGTCATTATCAACCTGAAAACAAGTTGAAAAAACTAGTCAAATGTCAAATTTACATCAATCATGGAAGAAGAATAACTAAAGTTCATTATCCAACTCAAATTTAAAATCAATTGTACTCAGCATTTACAAAAATAGCAAACATTAACTGGATAGTGCCTACATTTAGCTTTGATTAGATTTTTATCAAAACAGAGTTTGTGACTTCTGGAGCCGCATCATGAAAATTACCTCCGTGTACCACCGGTGGCTCACATGGCGGTTAACGCGTTAAAAGTTGAGTTAACTATTTTAAAAAGTTGAGTTTACCGTTACTCTGCGCGAGCAAGGTTATTGTTTAACAAAAACACGTTTGAAAAATTTGATTAATATTAAAAAAATTGACTATTAGTACGAAGTATTGGAATACTAAACAAGAAAATGATGCAATTGACAATTCCCACATTTAGACTGCAGTTAACACTCAAATTCAGATAAATTTTGAAAACATACTGAACGACTTGAGTGCACACATAAGAAGTAAGCATAATTTGAGGAAAAAGTTAATGAAAAACAATGCAAGGTATTTTGGAAACTTAAGCGTTCATTGCAGGATAAGGTGAACGAATAGGGTGAAGTTAAATTGCTTCCAAGACCATCAGCGTTTCAGGGTTTGAAAACGAACTGTCGTAAGTAACGTAAATTTGACTTTTTTTCCCCCCTGTTTCAGCACTGAAGATAGAATTTTGGTACTCCAAAACGTGTACAAGAAACAATGTACATTTTAACCTTCGTTCTCTTTTTCATCTTACGCGTGAGTTTCCCAATTGGTAACATAAAATGAAACGAAAATAAACAAAGACCGTTGCAGTTTTTTCAAATTTACTGTAGCTACCAAACATCGCCGTGATGCACGCTCTGGAAGTAAACAAATGTATTTTTTGTTGGTGAATCTACTGTCGTTTCTGATCTTAAACAAGCCATAATTCCTTATTGATGTACTTGTCAGCATCGAAAAACGGGCAAGTCTCTATTTGCAAATAGAGCGAGTTGAGTTAGTATGAAAACTTGTGTGACAGAATAAATTTTTTGGTCTTATTCATCGGTTAAGAGTTGAAATGACATTTTAAACTCGTGTCGTTTTTAAAATGAATTAACCCAACAATTGCAAACATGAATCGAATCTTCCATCATTCTTCGAATACCGGAAGTTTAGTCTACTTACTGTAAGCTTGGCATTAACTGCTCTGTCAATTGTCTCAATTTATTCAAGTATAAAATACGAAGAAACTGCTTATTTTCACTAAAACACAATCTTTAAATTCTATTCCACTGTCAGGCTATAGAAAGTGAAATTTCAAAGTAACTTGCATTGAAAATGTACAGAAAAATTTTTTCTGATAATTTTGAACGCAGAGCAACCCTGGACCACAAAAATGTTGGCAGAACGATAACTTTACTGCGATGTTCAGGTAGAGTATCAAAATATTCCGGGGCGTCAGGGTGACTTCCCGGCCCTGAGAATTCTGCGAAGTTGAGAAGTGACAAACATCTTCAACGGTGTGCGATCAATATAAAAAGTAAAGTAAATTTATCGAAGCCTTTGGGATGAGCCAGAAATTACATTGTCAGAATCATAGAATGTTACTTGAAGATTTACTTGAAATCAATCGAACAAACGATCAAAGAATTGCACTGTTGGAATCAAAGGGGATTTTTCGGAGCTATTCGTGGAAGTAAATCGAAAATATTAGCCGAAATTACATGGTCGAAATCAAAGAACATTTCTCGAAGTTTTTGTAAAATCGAAAATTTGAGCCAAAAATTATTGGTACTTTTTTAACAGTAGGTGAGTCCACTTTCCCTTTCAGCGACTGCAGCAGAACTATTGGGATTACAAATCCCTATTGGCAAGAATACCCATGAAACTTACATAAATCATGGCACAGAAACGTTTGAGTGGCCCAGTCATTCCCGAATAGCTGAAACTCAAACCTCATTCCGTTATAATTGAAGAGTTCAATGTTCTAGTGTTCAGTCAACATCCATGAGCCCTTACATTTGAATCCATTAAAATATCATTTAATCTTACAACAACTTGAGGTAAAATAATTAGCCAAGTGAACATCTCTGACAATTATTCGTTTCATTAAGTAATAGTTAATAAATGCTAAATACATGGAACTACGTCCACGTCGGACCATTGATGAGAATGGCTGATGAAAAAGGCCATTCAAAAGCATTTGCTGACATGACCATCTGAAAGCAATTGGGGACGTACCAATTTAAAGCATTTGCAGATATGCCAATTTAAAAACACTTTCTGACATGCCAATCTAAATTTGTTGACAAAAATTAAATCGAGAACTCAAAATTATTTTTTGAAATTCCCCGTAGATCGAGAAAAGAAAGTCAGCTAGCACTCTTCACAGCAAATTTTAATGCAATGTTCAGGCATTGCGGCATCTGAATAAAAATGTTTGGGACAGAAAAACAAAGCTACAGTGAGGTTCGAATCCTTTGAAACAATTATTGTTTAATTGTCAATCATCTGTACTACACGGACAAATTATAATGTGAAGTAATGTTGTTGATAGCTCAGAATGAACGCTTGAATTATTTGAACGAGAGCTTCGACTGATGGTCAAACAATCCCCACCAAAATGCTGATTTTTTTTCCATCACGTGAGGACAAATACTCGTCTTTTTTTAAAACACCAAAATGTTGATATTTTTTCTATCACGCGATCTCGGTCTTTTCTTTTACTCCATGAGGACAAATACTCGCCTTTCTTTAGAAGAGTTATTATAAAATACCAAAGTTTGTCGACATAGTGTGCAATCACATTTGAAGAACTGTTTGTTAAAATTTCATGCTATTAAATGGCATTAAAAACACAACTTATTTTGATTTGCAGGTCAAACATTCAATCGTTAAAAAACATCGTAGTAAAAAATGACGATTTTCTGATTCATTTTTTAGTTGTATTTCACATCAAATTCAAATTATTTGACACCTCAAAGAAAACCATGAATTTCGACACCAGTTTTTCGCACCATGAAAATTGGTTGTGCACCATGAGCATCGCAATAAGAGAGGCTTTCCTTTATTTAGGTTTTAGAGTAACTGAACATCGAAGCACATGTTATCTTACAGGCAACATTTTAACGTGGTCCATGTTGTGATCAAATAGATGATTTAACTCTACCAGACCTGAGCCCTGAACCTTCTATACGCAAAGCCACAGAAAGTCGATTCAAACACATATACCGCCTAACCAAAAGGTTTGACTGCGATTGATTGGTAAATTTAAGATGGTGAGGCATTTTTTGCACGTACTAGGTAAAGTACTGACAATTCGAGACAGTGGTCTGGTAGGGCTAATCACGGTTTTTTAATTTGAACTTCAGAATTTATCCAATGACGAGTATCTTGTTGCCTGAAGCTTGCTTGTTTTGGAATCTACTAATCAGTACGTGCAGCCAGAACCAACAAAATAGTTTCTAAAGGCTACAGCATTATTAAATGATACATGCGGTAGTTCATCCTTAACTCCAGAATCTCCACTCATCAAACCAATGCATGAAAACATTAGCTTCAAGGTTCCGAAATAAAAATGGCGCGCAAATTAGCAAAAGTTGCTCATGATGAATTTTCACAGTCCTACGAATAATAAGCCTCGAGTGGAGAGTATCGAGTCAAGCTAGAAACTTTTTGTAATTCAACGCTGTAGTTGCTCTATCAACTCCTGCGCTACCTCTTTTGACACCCGATCTACTTCTTGCACAAGAAGATTGTAACCATTCCAACATAAAGCAAACATGAGAAAAGGAACTATACATTTCTTGAGACTAGTTTGCCAGCTCACCCAATGAACGTGTCGACAGCGACGGCGGCTACCTTACGGCTGAAGAAACTTGGTGGTTGGTACCCGGAACTTTTGCCACCTCCACCTCCAAAAAACCCACCCGGACCTCCACCACCTCCTATAAGATCACCTAAGAATTCAGTGTTAGGGGCGTCGTCAGTGGAATTCGGTAGAACATCTCCAGGTCTTGGTTGGTGTGGATTGGGTAGACCGCCCGGTTGATTTGGATGTCCTCCAGGTACACTTGGGTATCCACCGGGGATATCTGGGTGACGCCCACCAGGAGGATACGGTTGGTTTGGTTGGTAACCGCCGGGAGGATACGGTTGGTTTGGTTGGTAACCGCCTGGAGGATACGGTTGGTTTGGTTGGTAACCGCCGGGAGGATACGGTTGGTTTGGTTGGTAACCGCCGGGAGGATACGGTTGGTTTGGTTGGTAACCACCGGGAGGATACGGTTGGTTTGGTTGGTAACCACTGGGAGCATGGGGCGGGTATGGTTGGTATCCTTGAGGATTCGAATGAGGCACTTGACTTGGATTATTCCGTTGTCCATCTTGAGAGCCATTTGGGTTGAAAGAATCTCGGCCACCGCTCTCAAGATCTGAGGGTCTATGGCATTCAACCAATGAATTCAGACGAATTTCCACTGAATACAGCTACCATTCAAATGTTTTCCGCCCTAAACAAGCCGCGCATAACGTAATAATACTGAAAATCGACTAACTCAATGCAGCAAAACCGATGCACATGTTTCATTCTGTTACCACACGTAGGCTCACTTGAAATTGAGCTTCTATGACCAATTAATTCTTTAAAACATGTTATAATTTGAAATATAATTCGCTCCCACTGTGTTAGTACAAAACTCATGCACGCATATCAAGTGGCCCCGCTTACACTACGAATGCTTGATTCATGAAGAAAGGATCAAGCGAAATGATCAAGAGATTAATTGCAATAACGTTCTTTCTCTCGCACTTTGTTAATGGGATTAAAAAAGACATCTATGCAAACATGATATCAACCGCAACAACATTCTATACAGACGATTATTTCAAATGATTCTGATATGTCGCTATTAAGAAATGTCGGCAGGAAACAACTTTCCTCCTCACTCCAAATCGCCCGAGTAGTGATCCCATCTGAACTCAAAATCCCTAACCCAGTCAATCCGCATTCAATATCTCCTCAACACATTCACTACGTAATGGAACATTTGTACACCACTAGGTGTGTTGCTCGTTTACGTACTAATATAAATGCGGAGTATTTTAATTATTTGACTATCTTTTTCTAAATAGATTTTAACTTGCAGGGTTAAATAAAATCTCATATTCTACAAACTTTTTAGACAGGATAGAAATGTATTCGAGCAGTTCGAGCAGAAATATATTCCAGTCCGTTTTTTAATACTGCAATTTACGACCTAGTCTAATGAACAGTAGCAACCGCACCACAGTAGTCAACGTGTTGAGTCCCACAATTGATTGATAAGTTAGTTTTAGCCTCGCTTACCAAAGATTAAATTATTAGTTAGTTTAACACTTTGACTGCGGTAACTAAATATTAAGTTCAATACCAAACTCAAATTTAAAGTCTATTATAGTAAACTATCTTGGATCGTGCCTTCATTTAGCTTTGATTAAGTATTTATGGAAATTGAGTTTGCCACTACTGGTCGGTCAGCAGCATTATGAAAATTACCTCCGTGTACCACCAGTGGTGCACGTCGCAGTCAAAACGTTAAGCCTCTCTATCCGCAACAAAGACGATCCAAATAGAGGAAGGAGGAAGGCACCATTTAGCATGGAGTTTATGAAACGCAGAATCCCAAAATGTCTTCCTACACATGATCCTGCGCGCATAGAAACAGTAAGTTGAGAAGGAAGGTTAGGAAACAAGATAAAAATTGAAGAAGAAAGAAGCTGAAAAACAGGAAAACAGTAAACCGAAAAAAGATGAGATCAACAAAATAACATTTTATTCCAACAAAACGAAAGCTTACCTAACTCTCAATTCGGAACTGTGTGGCACAAGCAGCTACATAAATTATTGGTTGGAAATTAAAGCGCATGCAGTCGTTCTCCGGGAAAATTCCGCGCGAGCTTGACTGGTCCCCACGATTCATCAAACTTTCCAACTCAAAGGCAAGGTGCATCAGCTCGATGTAAGCTAAATGTGATCCCCTCGCTTCAGAGGTGCTTGGGGTTCACTTGAGCTATATTTCAAGAGTTTTACATCGGCGTTTAATTTCACATTAGTTTGTAACAATTTCTCCACTTCTCTAAAATCACATTTTAGTTCTTCGGAAATCTTAAAAAGGACAACTCTAGAGTTTTTTTTTGTCTAGAGTTGTCGGAAATCTTAAAAGGACAACTCTTGAGCTATATGTTATTATTGTAATAATTTAACCACCGTTACTACTGACAGGCGATCCAAACAGTAGAACACCGTTTAAATAATTTTCTGGCACAATTTCAAGCTAATCTATTAATGATATCGACTGTTAATGTACATCCCATTTGGGAGTTTACAAACTATGTTTGGATTAAATTATATGTAACTTGTGCTAGAGAACTACAAAAACTTGCCTAAAATTAGACTACTGGTGGAGGCAAAAACATTTAGAGTCTAGAGTGTTAATTTTTCTCATTGGGTTTAGAAAAATCATATTCACAAATCTAGGTACAAATTCTTTCTCAGTGAATTCAGTGTCAGAGCAACATAGATAAAAAACGATAACCAATATCTTAAAAAAAAGGTTTCAAAAGAACTTTCTATCCATACTTAGTAAAATAACTGCATTCTAGTACATAGACAGGTAATTATTTTTTCTGAATAATACGGTACTGCCACTCAGAAATGTACGAGGTGTAGCGAACTCGAAACAAATGTTTAGTGACTCGCTCAAGAACTAAATCAGCGGCTTAACCTTTTTTTCTCCAAATCTCCACATTTTAGTGAGCCAACTCTTCATTCTCCACCACAACATCTTCCTTTTACTTATCTGTGACATTTCTAACCCAGCAGTGTTGTCATTTTTACTCAACGATACCTCATTATGGTTGTTTTTGTTTTTAAAACAGTCTGTAAATGCTTGTGATTTGTAAAGTACGTCAACATTTGAATGCAATGTATTAGATTTTGAAATACTATTAACTTTTTGTGGGTGGAAACAAATGCACGAGATTCCCCACCTATCAACTCCGTCATTCCCTACCAGTTGAGAATTCCCCACAGGTTAAGAACCGCTGCTCTAAATAAAGCCCGAGGTCGAGGACCAATATAGGAATGTATAGGAACTTGAGACTGGACGTGGTGCGAGCATCACGAAACAACCAGGGTGTATTTGATCAAGTACAGAAGAAGAACCTGAAAATACGAATGTGAAGAGTTTTCCATCACAAACAACCAAAGTATTATCTCGATTTTTATTTTATTGTTATATAATAGAAAGTCATCCCATTACAACACAATGTCTACATATGCACAATCAAGAGGCTTGTTAAAGTCAAGTTACAATGAAATTTTTGACAACAATAGAGGTATTAATTGTGCCGAACTGTCTTCAAGATTAAGCAATTAGAAGAAAAGGATGTGTGAATTTTCTACACCCGGATGTTTATTTCTTCATTTTTGTCCTTTTCTGAGGTGATCAGAATAAGGCAACTGATGTCATCATTTCATGACAAATGTTTTCGGAAAAATTTGTATTCTTCTACGCCAGGGGTTCTCAAACTGGGGTCCGCAAAAGTTAAAGAATTCAACAGCGGATGCAGTTAAGGTACTTATTTACAGCTTTCCATGACTATTGATATTTCTTTACTAATTTCTCAACCTTATGAAATTTTTCCAGTTCTTTACGCGTTAAAAAGAAAATTTTCCTTGCCTTTTTAACGCGTGAAGAACAGGAAAAAAAAGACTGTTGATATTATGAAACAGTGCGTACAATGTATATATACATATATTCCTGAGAGGACCACATGTGAGGAGTCCTCAGTTTATTTTTGTGTAATAAAAGTGGTCCTCGGTTGAAAAAAGTTTGAGAACTCCTGTTCTAGGCAATAGTCGTTCCCTCCTCTCAGGAAACTAATATTATTCAATACCATATACCATATGTGAAAAGAAATTGAAAAATCTTTCGGTGTATAAGAAACAGGAAAATGTATACCATGAGGCATGATATAACTTTACTGATGGAAGCATTGCGGCCTTGCAACAACGGGACATTTTCAAACTTTAGAAAGCTAAAGCAATGAAGAGAATCACAAGAATGAAAACGTCATGCTTACAAGAGTGCGGAGCAAACAGCAAGCAAACAACTGTATAATCCCCTCCACTCACGCTACATTATACTGAAGTGATCACGCTGTTTTCCTCAGAATTTTCGATGGATAAAATCATGAAATAGATCCATTTGGAAGGGAAATGTTACACCAGATCTGCCGTTCTAAAGCACAGCGCAGCCCTCCTCCATCCCGAGCCTAAATCAATTTTCGAACTATGGTCACCAAACAAGCTTCTTAACTTAAAGGAGAAATGGGGTATTTTCGAACTGACATTAAACCTAAACTTGCTTTGCAATGTACAATATCAATGGATATCACTCAAGTTTTAGAACAAGGATCTATTATTATAGATAATTTTCAAATGAGGTTTGTTTGAGAAGCATGAGAACATTTCAGCTCCGAATTGACGAGGAATCCGCCAGATTTTATGACAAGAATCAAGGAAGAATCGCGATATTAGTTCCTAATTGTTAGATATCCAGTAATAAGAGCAATAATTAGGAAGCAATATCGGCTCCACGAGCGAAGAAAAATGGTACCCACAAGCACCTGTTAATTTAGTCATAAAAGCGAAATTGTCACATGTCAATCAACGAAACGTGACTGCTGCTGACGACGATGCGACTTCAAAGTCAAAAAAATTAATCCATTGCTCGATTTCGATCCTCATGGCGCAAAAAGTGATACTCAATTGATTCGTGCGAGTCGTTATTCTGCCTACAAGACACTGCAGGAAACTTTTGAAGTTTTACAAAATCAAATAAAATATTCACGAGCCCATAAGCATTTCCCTATATTGACTGCAAAATAATTACTTAAATAACTATCATCCAGGCTAATGTTCGTCATAAATGATGAAAATTTGAACGTATTCGTTCAGAGCATTTCAGTCCTTGCAATTTCTTAAATTCGGCAACATTGCGATGGAAATTTCTAGCTCACGTTTTTGATCCAAGAAACACGTCTGTCTAATCAATGCAAAAAAAACACTATCTTCAATGGGCCGATAACCTGCACTAGCCTCCAAATAAAGTGTTTCTAATTTCAAACTGGAAATTCCTCTCATATGTGAATGATATTTAGAACAATCCCACACAAACAGATATTTATATTTAAACTTTTTCGACCTATCATATTAACGGAAATTATGATTGCTGTCAATTGCCCTAAAAAAGTGGATAGCAAATGAAGAATTTGATGTCAGCGGAGAAAATTTTAAAAAATGCGCTTCAGTGTCTTCTGCGCGTCAGGTTTCCTATACTTCTTCACCTTTCTCTTCACTAAAAGCACCATTTACTGTGTGTTTCATTGAAGGACAACTTACAGAAAATGGCACAAAACAAATCCTGACTATTTGGGTCAGCCAGATGTATTGTTAATGGTGTGCTGCGGGCTAAACGGATTATACTCTAGCAGAGTTCTTGTATAGGGACATGATCTAACAGACCTAATCCATGGGCATGTAATTACTTCTATACTCAACAAATACAGTTACGCCGCTTGAATATGGCAAGGCAGTCCACATCTCATTGGAACACTTCAAATGCGCGTTTCTAGAAATTGTCGCTAAGCTCATGCGTTGCTAAAACCCGTTCCAGCATGTCTTCCGAGACAGTTTCCTCCCACTACAACTCTTTCACTGTCTCAGAGAATTTCTCTTGCAATGACTTCTAAGACAGTGCCCTCCTATTACAACTCTTTCGCAGTCTCAGAGAAAGAAAGTGTATCGCCGTGACTTCGCAGTCAGAACCCTAGTAAAAAATCAAGAAAGAAGAAAAGCTGCAAGCTACGTTGCTCGATAAACATTCGGACTATTACACACAGCAACGATTTAAAAATAAGCTGGAAGCAGCAAGGCACAATCATTTCTCCATGAAATAACCTGAGAGTAGCGAAACGGATCCTAACGTTTACTACAGTCGGTATCCTTCCTCCTTACTATCTTATCACACCAAATTCAGAGTACTAATAGTACTGACTCCACTAAAAAAACGATTGATGCTAAATTGGGTTTTCAAGATTTTGATCCGAAAAAATCATTTCGGGAAGCCACAAGCGATACATTTATGTTGGCGTGAAGTAAAATATGGAAAGGCACAATTTAACTATATCAAGAATGGTAATTAATTAATCTCCGAGAAGCGTAAATACGAATACAAGTCACGAATTTCGATTAGTGTGCAAATTGGTAAACTGTATTGGTCGCGTGATAACATTGCGGTCATTGTCACTAATGATAACTAAACAAGATCCGGCAATACCTTGAGACGCAAACGTCATAAAATTAATGAGTGATGTCTTTGCAAGCTCAATCTATGCAGTAAATTCAAGCTGAATGCAAGTTGAATCAATTCAGTAAACCTACAGAACAAAGTTGTTAATTCTACGTCTACTAGCGGAGTCTTCATCATTTGCATCAATACGAAGTATAGTTCTACGGAAGCGCTCAAAAGCCTATGTCTTATGTAAGTTATAAAGAAACTGTGCTTAGTTTTGAGCGAGGTAAGAAGCATCTCGCTTTTCTATTCTGAAGCACACGAGTTTCATTCTTGAAGCTGCGAGTAAATTTTACCTCATAACCTGTTGCTCAAGAAAAAGTAGACTGTTTGGAAAACTCACACGGACCTCTGACAACTCTGTGATCATCCTCATCGACTTTTGTCGTAGCCAGAAATTTCCAATATTGGTAGCCAACATACCAACACATTTGTTCAAACTACTCGGAACTCCTTAAAAATCGCATCCAAAATCAGTAGCCAATATGCCAGCAAGTTTGTGCAAACTTCTCGAAGCTCTTTGTCAAGTGTATCCAATATCAGTAGCCAATTTACCAGCAAGATTGTGCAAACCCTTTGAAACTCAAGTTTAAAAGTGCATAAAAAGGTCAGCGTTGGACATTACAGGAATTGTATGACCGCAAAAGCTTTAATCTACAAAGAAGCCATGGACTGCGCAGATAAAAACCGTGTTCTGGGTCGTGATCATTCGGAGAAGCTAAAGACTCGCATGGCGTTAACAGTAAGGCTCCTTGAAGGTGTGGTGAAGAGGTTCATCTTAATTCTTTATAGCCTGGGGAGAGTCCGGAGCGTTCTCGGCTCCATCTCTATAAAGTAAAACAAAAAGGAAGATGCAGGGAAAATTATTGTAATTAGATTTACAGGAGAGGAAGCAAATTCTACATACAAAAGGGAATGGATATCGAAACAACAAGGTGAATTTCTAGAAGAGGGAACAGCTTTTAAAACATCAAGATGAATCTCTACATGAGGGAATAGCTAGTAAAACACCAAGACGAATCTCTACATGAGGGAATAGCTAGCAAAACACCAAGATGAATTTCTGCATGAGGAAATAGCTAGTAAAACATCAAAATTAATTTCTACAAGTGGGAACAGCTATTAAAACACCGAGACAAATTTCTACAAGAAAGGAAAAGCGTTCCAGATACGCAATCAAGAGGGTAATACAAGGGAAATGGACGACTAAGCTGCATCGTCGACACCAAGGCAAACTCAATTATTAGAGTGAGCATCTCAGGTCGGGGTTTTTTGGAATCACTAAGTGCAATTCAATTTCCCGGGAATGCTCGCAGTGATAAAGACAGGGGAGTAAAGCTACTCTGTTTATTTTTTTGCACAATGATAATTGTAGTCGAGATGGACTCGGTAGCTCGGGTCGTTTTGTTTTGTTTTGCGAGACCCAATACAAGAGTTCAGTAACTGAATGGCATAGATATAACTAACACAACTGCCAATAACTGAGTGCCATGAATATAACTACCACAATTTCCAACATAACTGAGAGTCATACGTAAAACTTTCACAACTGTCAATAACTGAGTGCCATAGATGTAACTACCATAATTGCCATAACTGAGTGCCATAGATATAGCCACAAATAATTGCCAATAACTGACTGCCATAGATATGACTACCATAATTACCATAACTGACTGCCATAGATATAACTACCATAACTGCCAATAACTGCGAGCCTTAAATATAACTACCATAACCGTTAATAACCGAGTGTCATAGTTATTACTACTACAGCTCCAGCCCATACCAGTACTTCATGTTAATTTGGATCTCGGATGACGGCATAAGGCATTGACTTCGTGTTGGGACATATGCGTGTCACTAGGTAAATTGCTCATTTTCGTACCGGTGATAATGAATAGCATTTTAATTATTTCCCTACCTTATTTAACAATAGATTTTAACGCAGGAGGTTACATTTCAACATATGTTGAAAACGAAGGAAAAGTATTCGAGTGATAAAGTCGTACTTTAATTCTGTTACTTCTCCCACCCTAACGTGCAATGGCAGAAAAACAGTCAATGAATTAACGCCCTGGCCGCGATGGGTTAAACTGAAATTCAATATTGAAGTCAAATTTAAAATCAATATTTGCCAGCAATTTTGAAAATAGCAAACATTAACTTCATGGTGCCTTTAGTTAGCTTTGATTAAGTATTTATGATAATTGAGTTTGTGACTACTGGTCGGTCACCAGCATTATGAAAGTTCCCTCCGTGTACCACCTGTGGCGCACGTCGCGACTAAGGTGTTACGGCCTAATTTCGCAATTTGAACTCGATATGTCCAGACCCAATTGAATTTTATACTCATTGAAAAATTGCCGTGATACTGACCTTAACGCAATTAAGATATTACATACATTAATTTCAATCGATGTAACGAAACATGGCGCGAAAGCGCGCGAAAAATGATGTTATTTAAGGAAAGTAAGGGCAATCTCATGCCTCAAGAGGGGAGGAAGGGGGTTACTTTTGGGGAAGAAACGTGGCAATCTTCCTGAATGTTTAGGGTGCTTTTCGGGGTGAAGTGAGGGAAAGCTTCCTGAAACAGACTTTGAGGGTATTATTGAACTGCGAAATATGAGTGGGATAAATTGAATGCTAATTTGATGGGCATACCATAATATAAAAATGGGTAATAAAAGTGCTTATAAAATTTACTTAGATTGGATTGATTGTTGATTAATAGTTTGTTCAAGACTCCCTATCCGCAATAAAGACGATCTGAAGAGAAGACGAAGGACGGCTCAATTTAATATGGAGTTTAGTGGGCGCCGAGTCTTTGCAGAAAGCATAGAAACAGTAATTTGAGGAAGAATATTTGGAAACAAGATAAAAGTTGAAAAAGAAAGGAGCCGGCGCTGAAAAACAAAACAGCAGTGAAATAAAAAAAGATGGTCCTGGTCCTTAACACAATAAAAACATTTTATTTCAACAAAAAAAACGCCTACCTACCACCCAGCTCGGGCCCTCAGATTTTCCCTCTGGAAGTGCTAATTCCCTAAAATCTAGATATTAACGCGAAAAAAATTTTGAAGGTTCACAAGAGGGTTGCCGACCAGAGCGCAGGAAACGCCGGAGCAGAGAAGCCAGGCTTTATAACCGCGGCAGGTAAAACTGAAATTAACCATTCAACACAAATTTAAAGTCAATTGTAGTTAGCAATGTTGAAAATAGCAATTAATAAAAGGATCATGTCGCCATATTTAGCTTTGATTAAATATTAATGAAAATTGAGTGTAACTACTGGTCGGTCAGCAACATTATAAAAATCCTCTTCCGTGTACCACAGGTGGCTCAAGACGCAGTCAAGTGTTAAATGGAAGGCTTCTTCACAAGTAAGACTCAGACAGTGTTGCCCACGCACATTGTTCTAACTGATGAGATGTAAACACATAATTGGTCGAACGGGAGGCACTCAATTAAAAAACACTATTAAGTATTTCATGTAAGGAGTATATAGAATGGAAAGAAATTTGGGGAATTATTGGGGAGATGTCAATTGTTACAAACCGATGAGGATTGGTGACGCCATCTTGAATCACTTTAGAGCTGGGTACTTCGTACAGGCTTTCAGTTAATTCACTTCTATTTCTCACGTATTTGTATCAATGTGGGAATGAGACAAACATGGATAACAAATAAAATTAAATTTAAATTCTGCAGTAAATAAAAAAATTAGAATAGGTTCAAGTCAAACACGTCCACCAGTAAAAAGTATCAACATTTGCGTACTTCTGCAGGATTGATTTGCAAGAGAATAAATCACAAAGGCATAGGAAATAACAATAATGCTTTGTCCCAACGAGGGAGGATGAGCGAAAGCCCCGCAAAAAAACCTTGGGCGTGTGAGTAAAAAGTAGTGCAAGAAACGAAGAGGCAAAAGCCGAGCCGAGAGTCGATTTTCCCATTCTGCTATTTTAAATCTAATAAACCAACCGTTAACAACCGTGGAAACCCGGTGAGCGAGTTAAAAAACATGATGTAAATGCCTTGGAGCCTTCAACCCGCGTCACGGAAACCAACGGGAAAACACAGTTAGCGAGTTGAAAAACAAGTTGTAAATGTTCTAGAGCCTTCTTCACGGTCATGTCAAAATAAACAACGAGTCACGGAAACTAACCGGAAAAATTATCCGTGAGTAAAACTTCGGACATACGAGTACAAAGCAGGGACGTAGCAATCATGGAGGTAGTGAGCTCGCGCAATTGAAAAAATGAGTTTCAGCCCATCAAATGAAATAATAAGAATTTTACCAAGCCCCTGGAACGCGCAACCAATCTTCAGTACCTGAAATTGTGAGCGATAAAACAGCGAAAATAAGGGTAAAATCACACACGGAAAATCATTGAAGTAATTAATGTCCATTCATGAGCGATATTACATTCACTGGAAAGTTAGTCTTCACTAAATAATTCATCATACTTCTCACAGGGCGGATGAAAGAGTGCTTGGATGGTTTGGCCATGTTGAAAGAATGAATGTCAAGCGGCTGGTAAAAATGATTTATACGTCGGAGGTGAATGGTAATAGAGCGCGAAGAAGGCCACGGATGAGTTGGATAGATGGGGTGAAACGTGCATTGTATGAGAGGGGTCTGACTGTGGATGAGGCGAGAGGGATGACTGCTGACAGAAGTGAGTGCAAGCAGTGTATTAGGATGTATTTATTTGACGCGGTCACTGGAAGCATGCCCGCATGTGATGGGGTATATTGTGATCTGTCATGAGCGGGGGGAGGCTGCACACAAATGAGGCGGTCGGAGTACACCAGCTAGGGCTGTCGGGCCTGACAGTGGGAAAAGGGTTGCGCTGGGCTGCTATTAATCCGGGCAGTTTTGGTGTGGCCTGTGCTGCCTCTCTCGCCTTCTAGTGACTGAAGGTAAATGATTGTGGCTTCCTGTCGGCTACCCTCCCGTAAGGAGGAAAATTTTGGTATATGTACATATGTATGCACTTCTCACTGCCAATACCATGAGGACATAATGTGTAACTTATCGAAAGAAGCTTCATTAAGGAACACTTGCATGCTTTAGGAACACTTGTTTTTTTTCTTCATTTCATGCTTCCTCATCTCTCTAGATAACATTAGCGCTCAGACTTGATTGGAATAGACCACATTCTCATCAAATCCACGAACAAAACTTTCGTTCAAACCGAAACTCTACCATCCACCCCCCCCCCCCACNCCCCCCCCCCCCACACACACACACACACACATGTGAATGAGAACAGTTTTTTTTTCACCCTGTAGCATGAATCCCAAAACACAACAGAATAGGCTGAATATTTCTATTTTTGAAGTGCAATCCACTTGCAGTGAAAAACGCTGTAAAATTAACCTTACTTCGGAATGGCTGATTGGGTAGAAAGGCTCGCATGTTTACAATTCATTTTAAAGCAGCCTCAATGAATAATTTTAGCCCAATTTTGAACATAATTTCGTCGTTTGCAACGAAGCTGCTCATCATTAGCGGATGAAGTGACATTATTGATTAAAGCAACATGGTTCCATGACACTCAATGATCTCATAAACATTTCCACACAAATTTGCACCCAGATACGAAGAAAATCCCAAACAATTCCCACAAGTAAACTTTTCATAATGATCGTTACATAACCATACGAAAATAATACCAACGGTCTAAACGTGATACATCCATGATAAACCTACTTAGAAAACTCTTAGGTGAGCAGCAACAGATTTAGCTGCATTGAAATTAATCCGAAGGTAATCATACAAAAATCCAGGTATCTGAAGAGGAAATACACGCCTTAAACAACGCATTCAAAAACCGTTCGCAAGAACGAATAGCAGCCACATTTCGAAAATTATGCAATCATTTTTGTTATAATGGTACATTGGTTTATGCAGTGATTTTTGATAGGGTTCACTAGAGTATAGTATTGGGAACTCAATCTCTACCTCAGAGGAGAGCCCAAATGCGAACTCGCAGCTCGAGCGGCATCCGTTCTTTCAATAACAGCCTATGGCAGCGGCTCATTCTTTTCTCATTTGTAATCCATCACGAGCAGTAAAACAGCACAGAAATAAAGAACCAATCATCATCACCAAAACAGCACAGAAATAAATACCTAATAAAATATAACCGATTTCACGTGCTGATTTACATTGCCGATAGCCTTATTCCTTTCTAAATCCTTCTCTGAAGACCAACTAACATCGTCCATAAGACGCCTGAGCTCACTCTTACTTTCCTTTCAGTCAGAAGCTTCCTTCTTACGTTTTAGGAGAACACGCTTCCCGGATCGCAAGAATCCGCCGAAATTCTCAACGACAGTTAAATCTTTCAGTCACACCACAAATCAAATTAGGGAAACATGACGGATAATTATTCTCATAGTAACGCAGAGCAAACGAACGCAGTCTATTCACTTTGAAGCCCTTTTAAACTAATGCCCATCTTTTTATGATTTCCCCTTACTATTATTATCACAGTATTTCGCCCCACTCTCTAGTATCATCGCAGCACTTCGCCTCACTCATTAGTATTATCGTAGCATTTTGCAAATTTTGCCGAACATAAGAAATGCAGGACTGGATAATTTTTATGTGCAATCGCGCTGCATTAGCCTCGGTAATCATATTCCTTTACGCGTTACAGCTGAAATCTATTTGATCGCCTCATTACGAAGTTCTGCATACCATAAGAAAGAAAAAAGGGAATTTAATAAATCAGAAAAATATGCAAAAAAAACATTAATTAATGAGCATAGAAGCAGAACACAAAATTTAAAACTTGAGTAAAAAATATATGGCGTCAAATTGAGTTATTAGTCGTACCACTAATTAAAATCTTTCATAGGACGGAACAAAAGATAGAAAAAACAAACGATAGTTTCACTACACCGTAAGAAAAGCGATTGAAATACGTGATTTTCGTTCAAAATCTTCCTGTAGCTGGCGTTACATTCGACCGACATATGATGCATCGAGAATTGCGGCTCCGCCGGGTTAACACAAGAAAAATCAACCGCCCTCATTAGCATGTTCGCAGCATCCGCTGGTATTATCGCAGCAATCAATAGTATTATCGCAGCATTCAGTAGTATTATCGCAGCATTCACTAGTATTATCGCAGCATTCACTAGTATTATCGCAGTTTTCGCTGGTATTATCGCAGTTTTCGCTGGTATTATCGCAGTTTTCGCTGGTATTATCGCAGTATTATCATCTCCCTGTAGTTTCAGAAGGACAATAGAAATCACAAACGTCTGTGTTATGCTCTAGAGGTTAAAGGACAATAGAAATAAGAAATATTTGTGTTACGCTCTAGAAGTTTCGCTGACACGCCGTGTCACACATTTTTGGGTTTAATTTACATAATATTTACTGATTCATCGAGTTGAAAAACATCATCTCATGTGAACCTCGACTAGGATAAAAATTTCTGAATTATTCATAATTTGAATCCCGAACATAATTTGAAATTGAACCACAGAGACCAAATTGAACAACAGGGTCTAAACAGAACAATAGGGACTAAATTTTATTTCCACGAGTCGGGGTTAGCTTAAAATGGTGTCGCAAAGCTCGAGGAAAGACAGCACATCGGAAACAACGGCCGTAAAATGATAGAGAGAAAAAGAGTGAATTGGGCATGGTGACGTCACCTGGTCACTGCGCCGATGATGTTGCTGGCGATGGCGCCGCCTGACTGTCGCGGTCCTCCGCCTCCGCTGTGTGGAGCAAATGTGAAGTAGTTATTACATTAGATAGTTGTGTGGCACATAAATAAAGTTAGTGATATTAGTTAGCTGTGTGGAGCAAATGTAAAGTAGTTATTAACATTAGTTAGCTGTGTGGAACATATATAGAGTAGTTATTACAATAGATTGTTTTGTGGAGCAAATATAAAGTTATTAACATTAGTAGACTGTGTGGAGGAAAGGTAAAGGTATTAACAATAGGTAGCTGTGTGGAGCAGTTGTAATATTAGTTAGCTGTATGGAGAAAATATAAAGTCGTTTTTAATGATAGTTAGCAGTGTGGAGTAAATACAAGTTTAAAACAGTTGTTAATGATAGTTAGCAGTGTGGAGTAAATACAAGTTTAAAACAGTTGTTAATGATAGTTAGCAGTGTGGAGTAAATACAAGTTTAAAACAGTTGTTAATGATAGTTAGCAGTGTTGAGTAAATACAAGTTTAAAACAGTTGTTAATGATAGTTAGCTGTATGGAGAAAATATAAAGTCGTTTTTAATGATAGTTAGCAGTGTGGAGTAAATATAAAGCCGCTGTTAACATTAGCTAGCTGTGTGGAGCAGATATAAAGTTATCAACATTAGTTAGCAGTGTGGAGTAAATAATAATATTACTATTCTCTTTACCGGCCGATTAGTCACAAACGAAATCTAATTTGGCGCAAGCGAAATTGACTTGGCAAAGATTAAATTTGATTCGTCAGGAATTATGTTAATTTTTAGGCCTTTGCCACTTGTTTCCACTTTTAACCTGCTTCTAAGTCTCAAATATTCTTATTTTGTGGTAAATGGTAATTTTGCCGTAATTCATTTTGGGTGACTTTAATCTGCACTTTCCAAGAATGGGATTAATTTTTATACATACTTCTATTTTGGTTGTTTCCAGAATTAATTAAATAATAAATGACGCGTAATAATTTGTGATGTGCACATCTAATTCAGGTATAATGAGATTAATTAAGACCTCCAAAAAGTCGAATTTAAGTTATTTTAGCACACGGCAAATCAAAATACCTGCATGACAATTTCAAGTTCATTTGAGACAAATCAAATTTATTTTGCGGCAAACTAAATTTCATTTGTGACAAATCAAATTTCATTCTTGTCATGTCAAATTTCGTTTGCGCCAAATTAGATTTCGTTTGTGACAAATCGACCTGTAAAGAGTCTAGTTATTTTCAAACTCTAGCCAAATAAAATGCTCTCTCAACCGAGTAAAAGGAAGGAAAAATTTATATAGGATATAGAAAACGGGGAATCAAAGCACAAGGTGTGTTCACACACAAAATATCGTGCGCATTGAAACAGTAAGTTAAGAGGAATGAAGGAAGTCAAAGAAAAGATACCGAAGAAGATGTAAGCATTGGAAGAAGCAATGTGGGCACAGAAGATAAAAGTTCAGAGTGCCTACCTACATCAGAGGTGATCTAACAGTATACATACATAAAGTAGTTCGATGTGCAGAAACATCCATTCAAAGGTCATTAAAGGTAGATATGAAGTACCTTAATTAACTTTCAATTGGACATTAAATAACTCAGATGTGAAGTAACTCTAAGTTAGATATGAAGTACCTTAATTAACTTTCAATTGGACATTAAATAACTCAGATGTGAAGTAACTCTAAGTTAGATATGAAGTACCTTAATTAACTTTCAATTGGACGTTAAATAACTCAGATGTGAAGTAACTCTAAGTTAGATATGAAGTACCTTAATTAACTTTCAATTGGACATTAAATAACTCAGATGTGAAGTAACTCTAAGTTAGATATGAAGCAACTCCCAGTTTGATGTGAAATAACTCTCATCATTGCGTCATTCGTTTTTCTGAAGGTGTTAGAGTTAAGTTCAAAATCATTCCCCATAACATCCTTTCAAAACTGTTTTTGTAATCCTGGTTAATAATCATTCAAATTTATACTAAATATTCATGGATGGTGGAAATTATCGCTTCCCGTTGGGAACGTTCTCCAAATATTCGCCATAAAGCCAGCTTTGACAAATCCTTCAATGTCATGACTTCACTAACTAAATCAGTATTAAAAGTTCAGTCCATGGATAAACAAGCAATAACTCGTCTTCTCCGAATTCGACGGCTATGTAATTAAACTAATTTTCGATGCGGCACCCAGCTTTCCATTTTTAAACGCACTGACAGATACAGGATACATTGGGCACTGCTCTGTCTGAGGATGAGGAAGTATCTGAGTAGAGTGTGATATAACTTATCGTACTTGGTACACAAATGAGCAACCACAACCGTTATTCTCATTTTCAGTTATTTCGCCGAATACAATATCACACACGATCATTTTTTAGCACCAGTGACACACGATGCAGGTTGGGACAGATACTGTGTTTGATGTGGTTTGAGAGTTACTCCACATGTTTTTACCCCTAGTTAAATCTCTCATTGAAGATTAGATCAGATTATTAGTTAGTTTAAGCCTCCCTATCCGCTACAAAGGCGATCCAAAGAGAGGAAGGAGGNCCCTCACATAGTCCCCCTGGGAGCGCTAATTCCCATAGATACAACAGTTGTATCCCCCTGAGGGGATCTCTCATTGAATTAGATTAGATTATTACTTGGTTTAAGCCTCCCTATCCGCTACAAAAGCGATCCAAAGAGAGGAAGGAGAAAGGCACCATTTAGTATGGAGTTAAGGGAACGTGGAATCTATGCAGAAAGGGCATAAAAACAGTAAGCTGAGAAAGGAGATTATGAAACAAGATCAAAGTTGAAGAAGAAAGTAGTAGTAGAGAAATGCCTTTACTCTTTGACTGGCCAGTGCTCGTGTATTCTGTTTTCATATAGACATTTATTCCCATAGATCAAAGTCTGAATGCGTTAAAAAGAAACTGAACATCAAATTTAAAAAGTTTAAATACCATGAAAGAGGCGTTTAATCGCATAAATTCAGGTCTTAAGGAGTTTAATAAAAAAATGAAATCCAAATCCAAGAAGATTGAATATCATAAAAGAAAGCTCAATGGCATCTTAAACAAAAACAAAAAATCCACGAGTAATCTTCAGTCAAAGAATGAGTTAAATTTTTTGGGAAGGACCCAGAAGCGTAGGTAACCCACCCCATCAGGTTGCCGATGAGGTTGCTTGCGATGCCGCCGAGTACGTCTTGACCTCCTGACGCGCTCTGCCTGCCGCCGCCGTCGCTCTGTCCTCCGCCACTGCAAAGTCAAAAGCCATCAGCACTCAACCTCATCTGGTCCTCCTACCGGCACCACAAAACTCAGGCAGGAGGGAGACCAGTTACTAACAATGCCTAGTTCTGCTTGAGTTATGGAGGAAAGAGAGTAGCTAAGAGGATGCCTAGTTCTACTTGAGTTAGGGAGGAAAGAGAGTATCTAAGAGGATGTCTAGTTCTATATACTTAAGAGAGGAAGGAAAGAGAGTAGCTAAGAGGATGCCTAGTTCTACTCAAGTTAGGCAAGACAGAGCGACGCTAACGGGATATTAAATTCGACTAAAGTTAGGATTTAGAGTAAGTATCTTACAGGGTATTTAGTTCATCTAAATTCAGGATTTAAAATTAATATCTAACAGGATATTTGCCATGCGTGCATGAATCCTAGCTAATCCTAAATGCAAGGAATTTAACTTATAATTGTATATTTATTGCTCTAAAGTTATCCGTTGCGTGAAGTGAAGAGCTGCCATTAAGAGCATAATGCTCGTAGATGTCCAACTCGGTACATGAAAAATAAGAATCAACTTACAAAATATCTACGTGATTGCCCCTTGGACCTTATTAGTTGACCTCGACTCCACAGCTCTCTCGAGCAAATTCTCCATCATGACTCACTTTTTCGTAGACAACCGTGCTACACGTTTATCGAAGACTTCTTAACAAAAAAAAATTCTCTTGAGTTAACACATGTACTGATGACTGAGCGGGACTGAAGCTCTTTTTCCTTTACTGCGGGGGACTGTTGTCCTATACTTGGATAAAAACGCGAGAGTTGACCACGCTAGTAAATGTTAACAAACTCTATTCTATTCGACATGATCATTCTCCTCACGGCTATTTAGCCATTTTAATAGCTCCAGCTAAACGTCGAGACTTACCTGAAAACCTCTTCACAGTTAAAGTAACAGTAAAATTGATCACCCACTCATCAAGTCGTTACTCACCCATAGAAACTACAAAACCGGTTTCACTTCTCCAAGAGAACGTCACAAATTGAAGAACATTACCGTGTCGTCAAATACACGCTATTTGGTGTTCGACTAGATTCACTGACCGTCGGTTGCCGCCTTCATACCCACTAGAAGCAACAAAAGCGTTTCCACATCCCTAAGAGAAAGTCACAAATACAAAACATTACCGTGTTGTTGATTACAAAAATGCCAGTTGGTCTTCTGGTCTTCGACTAGATTCCCTGACCGTTGGGTGCACCTTGCTGCTATACCTGAGCATCTTTCCGATGTATTGAGAGGCCATTCCGGCGATCATTTGGTTCTGAAATCCACCTCCGCTGCTGCCGCTGCCGCTAGCACCGCCGTGACCACCTCTAAGGAACAACGAAGCGTGCACTACGACATGCATTGGTGGTGTGGTTTTGACCGCTCAAGTGCACAAATAATGATGGAAAAGGAATAGTATGCGTGGTTCATCACATTTTGCCGAACCTACGCGGACAATGTGTTAACACTCACTAGGGTGTGCAGTAAATATCGTACGTAAAAGTATAGAGGATATCGTACGTAACAGTATAGTGGATATCGTACGTAACAGTATAGAGGATATCGTACGTAACAGTATAGTGGATATCGTACGTAACAGTATAGTGGATATCGTACGTAACAGCAGTGGATATCGTACGTGACAGTAGTGAATATCGTTCGTGACAGTAGTGGATATCGTACGTAACAGTAGTGGATATCGTACGCTCTGTGTCTTGGTGTCCTAGGTATATATCGTAATGTCGGTCATGGTATCATTGATATTGCACTATCTCTGCCGTAATGTGGTAGATATCGTACGCTCACTGTCATAATCCAGTAGATTTCGTACTCTCACTGTCATAATGCTGCAGGTATCGTACTCTCACTGTCATAATGCTGCAGATATCGTACTCTCACTGTCATAATGCTGCAGGTATCGTACTCTCACTGTCATAATGCTGCAGATATCGTACTCTCACTGTCATAATGCAGTCGAGATCGTACTCTCACCGTCATAATGTAGTAAATATCGTACTCTCATTGTCATAATGCAGTAGACATCGTACGCTCACTGTCATTATGCAGTAGATATCGTACTCTCACCGCTAATGAGTAGTTAATATCGTATCCTCTTCAACAGCCGTAGTGTTGTTAATGTTAATTAATGTTAATTGTTGTGAATGTTAATTGTTTCAAAATTATGTTGCTGGTGAGGAGAAAAATTGAGCGACCCGGAAAAAAATGGTACAATTCGTGTAGGCAATACAATGAGAAATAATACAGAAAAAGTAACTAAAACTGCTATAATTTCAATTGAAGGTCAAATAAAAAAAAAATTATTCAACGTTGCATGGCATAAAACGTGAACAATATAAAGAAAAAATATCAATATACACAAAACACAGATGTATAATACTTCAACAAACATAAATACGAAAATCAACAAAAAAACTGAGTAGCTTCTCTCTGCTCCGTCTACTGCGGATACAAAAAAAAACACTACACAAAGAATCAATGATAACGTAAAGCTCTCGGTACGAACTGCGAAACTGAAACAAAAAAGATTCCATAATGCATGGTTGACAAAAAATTTACGGCTAAACTTTAATAAATCAATCCATTCTTACATGGCAAGCCCCTCTCTGGAAGAAAGAACATTGTAGAAGCAAATACAGAAGATAGGAAAAAAAAATCAAAACATTGGAATCAGTTTGAACTGAAAAACATTAAAAAGTTTGAAATCATGACATTGGCAGTGAAACGCAGGTTAAAATTAATACAAATATAAGAAACAAAAATCAGCAACGGCATACATTACTGATCGTGAATTTAAAGAAACGCATGTGAAGATAATTAACACTCAGGAACCATTGTTAAACTTGGAAATAAATCACCCGAACCTCAGTGACGGTCCAGCGAAATACTTCTAAGTCACAGATATCGGATAAAAGCAAAATTTTAAGGAGCAGCTGGAGCTCGCCGTGCACTGCTGAGGGAGAAAAAAGCGTGGCTGAGTTTATAACCTTACCCGCCGTACCGAATTTCCGAATCTGCCACTGTACTCCTGTACCTGATTTTCGGTGCTTTACCTAGTGCGTAAAAAATGCGTTTTTAACAAAAATAACCAACCAAACGTGGTCAAACCTCATGGGGAGCCATTGAAAATGTCTGCCCCCGTGTGTTTCAATTGACATTGTGTGGTTTAACTATGTGTATGGTTGAAACCCCCATGTGTATGGTTTAAACCTAACTGTTGAAACAGGTTCAAGGCTTCAGGTCTGGTAGGGTTGAGTCCTGAGGTAAGTTCGTGAACACCAGAAGTGGTCACGAAAAAAGGACAGCTGCCAACGAACTAATTGTCTTTCAAAATCCATTATTATAGTATGTCATAATTAAAAATGAGGTTCTATCCCGGAAGATGGTATAAATATGAAGAGTTCACAGCTTCGTTTTCTTTTGGTGCAGTCTAATAATAAGTTCTAAAAGTATTACTGCCCTTTCGTATTCAAAAACGTATCTTGGTACTACAGTAAAAGAAGTGGACAGTGCTGGAAAACGACTAAAAATAAAATAACTACACATCAAGCACACAATGAACAATCTGGGAAAAACATGCAACTAAACCTAACATCAAACGCACTTTTATTTGACTTTCATATCGCTACGTCCAAGCGCACACATTAAATCCTTACCTTGTGTAGAAGATTAGGAACGCGACTGACCAGTGACATCATTTCAAGCTTTTCTCTATAACGTGACGCTTAAATCCTTCGTCTCAGACAACGCTATTTATGATAAACATATAATCAACGGATTAAAATTTAAGTTAGTTTAAGCCTCACCAACTGAAACAAAGATGTTCCAAGTATAAAAATGGAAAAATCACCATTTAGTACAGACTTGAGAAAACGCGGAATCTAGGCACAAAGTGCAGAGAATGAGGAAGAAGTTCATGAAACAAGATAGAAGCTGAAAAAGAAAGTAGTAGGTACTGAAAAACAGGACAGATGGTCCGTAACAAAACATAAAGCCTAATCTGTTTCATCAAATAGAAGGCTTGCCTGGCTCTCAGCTCAGGAACTCATATATACTCCCTAAGAACGCTAATTCCTATAGATACAATAGTTGAATCTCCCTGTGGGGGATGAACTTTGCAAATTTCTGAATATATTTTTATTAGAAATGAAAGTCTTTTAAATTTTTCATATCATTGAACTTAGCACATCTCATCGCAATTTAAAAATGTGCGAAGCGGGGCCACCTCTGATACGTGAAAAATGTTTTCCCGAAAACAGAAAATGCGTTTCTTCGTCGCCATGCATTGTAGTGCTCTACTGCAAACTTCAAATTTGAGTTACAAATGTGTTAATACTTACCAGCTGGTTGTGGCATCATTGAATTAAGGATTCTTAAACCTAGCTGCCTCTCACCTGTTGGAGTAAAATAGAATCGAGAAAGTTTGAAAGTCCAACACGAAAAAAATACATGCAAATAAAATGAACGTAATTCATAAGAAAGAAAGAAGGAAGGAAAGAAGAAATAGAAATTCATACAATACATAACACCAAGAAATAGAAAATGAATTTTGAAAGATTTTATAAGGTGGAATATTAAAAAAGTCGCGCGAATCATGCCACATACATACAAATATCAAGTGTCCCAGAGTTGGTCCGGTAGCAGCGTGAAAATGAAAACCTGAGGTTAGTTTTAGTGCGAAAAGTAATTCATGGTTTTATGTTCAATTAACTTTTTCAGTAATATGTTAGGTGTTATAATTTCAATATTATTCGTGATATTATAAATTTCAGTTTTATACAAGATGTTAGAAATTTTATTAATTTACAAGATGTTAGAAAAGTTATCAATTTACAAGATGTTATAAGTTACAATATTATACGAAATGTTATAAATCTCAGTTTCATGCAAGATCTTATAAATTTCAGTATTAGAACAAATGTCCTCTATGAACTCCAGTTTAGTATTTATAGTTGATAAAGTTTAAACCCTAGAGATTTCATGTCTCCTCGCTACCGTATTAAACAAGACACAATAATCAAAATCTTGTAGGCGGTGTATTCTTTCAGTACGTTCAACTAAATACCCTAATGAGCGATCTAAAAAAGCACATTGAAACACTGACTAGCACCCACCGTTTTGAGTAAAAAATAAATCATTTTGATACTACCTGTTTCCTTCAGCTATGAAGGTTATCATTTTCTTGAAGAATAATGACTAATTCGGACTTCCTGTGGCTCAAGGTACATAGAAAACAACAAGAAACGAGGAAATGAGGGCCACTGAGGGTTCCATTAATTTTTAACGATAACAACGCATTCTTCAATGAAAAAATCACCGGGCGCACAAGCTTCCAATTCTATAATTTCTGACCATTTGATTCCTCCTAACCATTTGAATTGAATTTCCGTGTACGAATATCTCTTTCATCGGCTCCGAAATGTTCACACGTCTCCATGTGAAACGTTCCTCCAAACAACGCGAGAAATGGGAAGCCAAGTCCGAGAATTAACAAATACGCTGTACCAAATACAGGCTTCTCAAAGGTAATCTAACAATTCTAGTTCAGAAATTCACAGCTACGAGAGTGACGGTGCGTTCTGGTGTCTGATACGAGAGAGACGCCGCCACCTAAATTCCAACTGGCTTCAAAATATCGAAAAATCTTCGTTCAGAAATTCACGACTACGAGAGAGAGAAAGAGTGTGTGACGACTGGTTCACCTAACAACACCGCCGACTAAATCGCAACGTGTTTCAAAAATCTTCGTTCAAAAATTCACGACTACGAGCGAGTGACTGTGGGTTCACCTAACACTGCCGGCTAAATTGCAACGCGTTTCAAAAATTTTCGTTCAGAAATTCACGACTACCAGAGAGAGTGACGGCGGGTTCACCTGACGACGCCGCCAACCACGTTGCTGATGAGATCATTCACGAAGGGCGAGCTGACGTCGCCGTGCTGCACTGCCTTCAGCTGAGGATCATCACTGTCAGTGCTGCGGTATTTATGATACACATCATCACTTTGTCAAGTACAGGTTTCGCCACCGGAGACACAACAATGACGTTCCAGTAGCGCGTTTAAAATTTTTTCCCTCTTCATGAACTTAGTGCTAATTTTTGCTATCGATGGCATCACAATTGTATTTGTAAGTTGTGTTATTTTCCCCATAGGTTTGCGTTGGAACCCCAATCAATTAAATTAGAGGGATTAGAATAAATTATATTACACTAGGTACGTTAGTATTAAGCCACATTAACAGCAACAAATGTGTTCGAAAGAGAGGAAGAAGACAGGCACTGTTTAGTATGAAATTAAGTGATCGGGGAATCTATTCACGAGGTGACTCCCACACCCTGCCCATAAAAACATGATAAAAAAGTTACGAAGCAAGATAAAAGTAGAAAAAGAGAATAATCGGAATTGAAAAAAGGACAACAGTGAAACGAAAAAAACATGGCCAGTAACAGAACAAAAAATCTATTCCAATTCAATAGAAGAAAAGCCTACCTAACCTTCAGTTAGAGACCTCACACGTTCCTAATGGGAGCGCCAATTCCCCATAGGTACAATAGTTCAGCGCATATCCCGACAGTCCCGACAGTGAAAGTAATGCTGTGCGCGAGGTTTCAAGTTGACATTTCTCCACTGAAATAAAGGCATTCCATTTAGTTTTTTTCCATCTAGCTTATCATTTTCGCTATATCCGGTAACAATTTGGACACGTAGACCGATAAAATTTAATCTTATGTTCCCATGTACGCGGTCATTTACTCAGCAGAAGGATGAATCGGTAATGCAAAACATACGCGTTGAGGCGTAAATTACAGACTTTTCCTTCCCAATTACTTCGTCAGGTTTTTAAAAGCAATGTAATATCAATTACATCATCAAAGCTTTATCCTCTAAAGTACTACGGCCAAAATTTTCCCTTAGTTCAATTACATGGACTGAGATTGGTTAACGAATTTAAAGCAACTTGAAACCCAGAGTAGTGACGTCAGAAACTGGTACTGTGATGTCACACACCAGCGTAGTGATGTCAAAGCCTGGTATTGTGATATCATACACCAGCGTAGTGACGTCATAAGATCAAACCCCCAACGAGCGTCACCACTGATGACGTCTCTGCCATGACATGGGTGACGTCACCACGCCACACTCCCACCCATGACGTCAACCCAACTCCAGCAGCTACACTTGGGTGAGGTTAAGCACCACGTTCTATAGATGCGTTCTATTGGTACAGTCACTCTTTATTTGTGCGTTCTATTAGAACATTCACACTTTATTGATGCGTTTTTTGGCTTATTTCCTCTCTTTTAAAGCATTCCCCTATCACATTCAGTCTCCACTGGTACTTTCTATCGGAACATTGTCTTTTTATTGATGCGCTCCACTATCTACTGATGCATCCAGGAGAAATCGTAAGTATTAAAGATAATTGAGAAGGTAAGGCAGTGCTGTAGGAGAAAAATTCCCAGATCAGACGAGAATAACGACAAGAGTTGATACCGTACGAATGCAAGCTCCATAGAACTGAAATTGAACAGTGAAATACACAAAATATCGAATGAAAAAGATAAAATACGAAACAGAGAATGAAACACAAGAATAACACATGAAGTAAAACGTTTCGAATACGTTGGGTTGTGAATTATTGTGTATAGGAAAGTGCAGGAAAAAAAAGGTTTGAAGGTATGTTAGCCCGAGATCTCAAAAGAAGGATTGAACTTGAATGTTTCGAGATGAAGTTTTCTCTTTCGTTCCAACAGTTTTAAAAGTGCAATGACTTGGGAATTGAAAATATCAATGAAAATATCCCTGCTCTCAAGGTAAGATGTTTCAGAATAACGCTCGGATTAGATTATTAGTTAGTTTAAGCCTCCCTATCCTCAACAAATGAGATCCAAAGAGAGGAAGGAAGAAGGCACCATTTAGTATGGAGTTAAGGGATCGTGTAATCTATGCAGAAAGGGCATAGAAACAGTAAGATGAGAAAGAAGTTCATGAAACAAGATCAAAGTTGAAGAAGAAAGTAGTAGGTGTTGAAAAAACAGGACAGCAGTGAACAAAAAAAAAGTTGGTCCGTAACAAAACAAAAACCTATGTTATTTCAACAAAAAGAAAGCCTACCTAACCTTTAGCTCGGGCCCTCACATTGTCCCCCTGGGCGCGCTAATTCCCATAGATACAATAGTTGTATCCCCCTGAGGGGAATAACGCTCGGAATGACACGATTTGATCAATTGACAAATGAAATGCAACAGGAGACAAAAGAAGAGAGTCTGGCAGAACAAACTGGCACAAGAACAGGTAATTGAGAATAAAAATCCTCTAGTTAGAAATTAATGAAATAGCTACAGCATCTTTGACTCTCACTGAGGGATGTTGGGCAAAGGTACGATGCGTTAAGAGTGAACCAGAGGAAATTTTAAACAAGGGTATGATTCAGTAAGGGTAAACTAAAGGTAATTTCAAACAAGAGTATGATTCAGTAGGAATAAACTAGAGTAAATTTCAAACAAGAGTATGATTCAGTAAGGGTAATCTAGAGTTAATTTTGCGCAAGAGTATGAGACAGGAAGGGTAAATTAGAGGTTTTTTAGACAAGGGTATGATGCAGCAAGGGAAAAGCAGAAGTAACTTGGGGCATAAGTAGAGCCAAATATGGCAGAAGTAATCCAGAGGTCACTTCATAAAGAATAAGATGTAGGATGAGCAAATCAGAAAATTTGGCGGGGGGGTGGGGGGGGGTTACGATGCAGCTGTACTAAACCAGAAGCAATTTTGGGCAAGTATATAACGTGACACGGATAAACCAAAAACGTTAGCGGAGCTCCTTGATGAAGTTATATCTTGCTGTACTCCAACCACAGACTACCAAAAATTTCTGTTATCATCGAAGGCTTGGATGGACCACCCAGTTTACAGTCGGCCACGACGAACCTTTAGAAAATTATTTGAAGCTAATTATTAATTAAGTCAGCTCCCCAAGATGTGTTATCACACGTTCGTGATCTTCGAAAGCACCGATTTTTAAATCTAGTGGTAAGGACTTGTTTCAACAGGGTAATTATTCCCTATACACGCTACAATAAAAATTGAATCATTGATTTTTTAAATTAGTCAGAAGCATGCGACTCGGTATGCCATATTCTCCCCTCCTTTGCAGGCGCTTTAATAGTTTTTTTTTTCAAACGTGAGCTAGGAAATAAGGATCCTAGGAATCTACACACATACGCAGAGCTATGCTCACGACTCATTCATATCCTATTTCACATTTTTAGGATTTTGGTTAGGATACATGGGTGAAGAACGTCAAAATAACTCAAATTTAAAAAAATAAATAATTGCATAGCATAAAATTTACGAATCACGATAAAAAACAAGAAGCGATGGTGAAATTAATATTTTAACTTAGAAGTACCTCAAAACACTTAAAACATTGCTTGACAAACTGGATTAACATGAGACGAACTATTAAACTACATAAAAGAACAGTTAAAATGTTGTTAAAATAACGACACACTCATAAACTTCAAGCTTAACATAAAATGAACAATCCAATCAAGCTAATTTAGGAATCATGACGCCATAAATTTAATCATCCATTGATTTAAATTTCTTCCACACGACCCCATGGATTTTAATTTTAATTTATTTAATTTGATTTTAATTTAATTTTTTTTAATTTCAGAGAGATGACGTGACGAATGGAACAAGTAAATTCGAAGTAATTTAAGGTATCAAAAAAAAGCGTGTACGATAGAGAGAAATGAGGTTTCTTAACGCATTGATTGCGATACGACCTACCTGTGGGCCCTGCTTCAAATTTTTCCTGCTGCATCGATGGGTCGATTGAAAAAGTTTTGACAAGTTTTTATTATTAATGGTATTTAATCGACCCAGTTAATGTTTGGTGTTTATAAAATTTCTAACAATATTCGAATTTAATTTTGAGTTGAATACTGGTATTTAATTGACCCAGTTAATGTTTGGTACTAATAAAATTTCTAACAATTTTCGAATTTCATTTTGAGTTGAATACTGAACTTCAGTTTAACCCATCGCAGTCAATGCGTTAAATCAATGTAACATCAATGCGGAGATGCAAATGAGTTCAAAATGAAATAGACCGGGACGGTAAGCGTACAAATAAAAGACGATGTAAGTTCAAAAAACAAAAGTAATAGCATTGAAAAGATATCAACGAAAGGAAAATAATAAAAAATGCTCTTTAGATCACAGAAATGGAGTACATACTTAGACAGAATGAAGTACTCATTGGGTGTTTGCAGAGACACTATAATTTGCTTAGCTTTTATGAGGCTTAAGGCTAAATGCTATCGTGGTATACGTATTAACGCAGCATACAAAGAAAATAAACATTCTGTAAATAAAACGCACGAGAAACTTAAGTTATAGGTTATAAATGATAGAGAGGAAGATGTTTTAAATTGAACAAAATAAAGCGTGGTTTAAGGTATCAACACAAGGGAAATAACGTTCCACGATTATAAATGTTAAGCCAAACAAGCACAATCGATGGTAGGGGAGAACTGAATCCAAAGTTATGAATAAAGCAATTTGAAACAAAGAGAACTTTAGCTGCAACTCGTTAAAATTAATGAATAGCACAAATCAAAAACACACAAAGACGTTTTTCAGTTCAAAATCATTCAGGAGCCTTGAAAAGACACTCTGAGAAGATTCTCAAATCTAATTTGTTATTTTGAAATAATGAACAAAACAAATCACATGGATGCTTAACTCGGGATCAGGGTTCTTACACAACAACAAAAAATATCTAACTACCGCGAAAGCCTCATATAATCAAGTAATTGTCAAAAACGCCACAAAAAATACAATAACATAACTGTCGCACAAGTCACAAAATATCAATCAACTCTAGTGAAAATCTCAAAAAACGCGTGTAAAAATGAAAAATAAACAAATCACGCTATTCATGAACAACCAAACGCTCTTTAAAAGCAAACGTTGAGCGCAAAGTGAAGCTTCTTGCGGGAATGTCAACAAACATTTAGACTCGTGCGCCACAAAATAAATCCACAGTCGAGAAATAAACAAAATTCACCAACAATTCACTTTTTCTCTGCAGGGGGATGTCAATAACAATTAGATTCGGACGCTACAAAAATGAACTCAGTCGAGAAAACCACAATAACTGGCAACAAACCACTCTTTCCATGACGTCAACCAACAGTTAAATTTGTACGCTGTAAAAAATTAATCAACATTCGGGAAAGCCACAAAATTTATCGGCATTTCACGCTTTCCACGAACAACCAAACGCTCTTCCAGAGCAAACGTCGAGCGCAAAGTGAAGACACTCAGTGACAACAGCAGGGCAGACCTCATGATATTGGAGACCACTTGCGTTGCGATGCCGCTGACGATGGCCGAGTTCTGTTGACCATCGTTTGTTGGCATGATGGTCCCGTTGTCCTGGCTGTGACGGGCAGAGGTAGTTTTGATTAGCACTGGCACGGCGCTATCAAAGGAACTTCTGCATAGGGAAACATTACAATCGATCTCCGAGTTGTACGACGCTATCTTATGAGAATCTCAACTTATACGGATGACTATTAGCATCAGGTAATATTGTATAATCCACGATTCAAGTTTTGATCAGCATTTGCACGGCGCTTTCAAATGAATTTCTGCGTAGGGAAACGTTACAGCCGATTCTCGAGTTTTGCCATGTCATTATATGAGAACATTTACTTACGAATATAAACCTGTTTTTCAGCTATATAACATAATGCGCTGTTTAAATTTAGATTAACATTGACATAGCGCTATCAAAGGAACTGCTGCATGGGAAAACATTATAATCGAGCTTCGAGTTGTACGGCGCTATCTTATGAGAATCTCAACTAAGACGGATAACTACAAGCTTCAGTTTTTCAGGTAATATAATCCTCGACTCAAGTTTTGGTTAGCATTTGCATGACGCCATCAATGGTATTTCTGCATAGGAGAACGTTTTAGTCGACCCTCAAGTTTCCTTTTGCCATTTTATGAGAATATCTACTCATGTTTTTAAAAATAAACCCCAGTTTTTCAGCCAAACTTCGCACGATTTAAGTTGCAAATCGAACTAAGTATCCTTCGTATAAGTTGAGTTCCACGTGACACGTGAAATAATGATATTCAACTCAAGGATTGGCAGTATTCGGATTGGCTAAATCTTTTGTTTAGGATATACGCAACGTCAAATTTTCAGCTTAGGATATCCGCTAGGCGTAAAAGACGCCACAGCACCTGAATCCTATGTAAAGTTATAAGTCAAAATTCATGTCAAGTACGCTGCCTTGATTTTCAGCCACATTTATTTTAATATTTCTGTATGTTTAGAAAAAGAAAAGGTGAGGTTGATTACGTAATAATGAATAATTAACTCGATTTAAGTTCATTTAAATAAATATTATCATGAAAATCAGAATTTATCGGTTGTACCAGGCGCCCACACGAATCAATCTTACCTCATACCACAGGATCCTGTATAAATACCTCAGACCGATTTTAGTGTTACTATAGGTCTCATTAATTCGAATGCTTTTACGAATGCCAATTACTTGTGTTTCGAATTCCCTTGTTCAAAAGCCGTATCAGTGATACCAGTGAGCAACAACAACCACTTCTTGTGAAACGAAGCCCCATTTATATACCCGTGTCAAGATGGGTATTGTTGCTCTAGTGGGGTATTGAGGACAACTTTATTCATGCGGGAAAATCCTCCGGCTTACTCGGGACTCGATCTCACGACCTTACCGTGTGCAAGGCGAAAGCTCTAACCACTACCTTACAGTGCCCCTGATGCATTTGTTAAAAATGGAGTAACAACAACGGAAGAAAATACTTGTAAGAAGAAAGATGTTTCATTCTTAGCAACATTTTTATTACTATCCATTGAAAATACTTCGGAATCCTCCCTCCCCATTTCCTTGTACAGGAACCACAGTATAGGAAGATAATCACTGCCAGTAAAAAAACATCAAAATATTCGGCATAGTCTAGAAGAGGAAGACCCAACAGAGCAAGACGAGTTTTTCACCGCATTATGTGAGTATTTGTGCTTACTGAAGCGATGAGCAGCCAAAAGTTGACAGACAAGTGAAATGACTGACTCACGAAAATTGATGCTCAGTTTCCATCCGTACAATTTTGAACATGACAGTCAATTTTTGAGTACGGTTTATTAAAATTGGTTTGTTTAACAAAGACATTGAAATTTGAATTATCTGAATTGGTTATTCCGAAATAACCAACAGAAATTTGACATCCTGAACTTGAAACTGTATAACAAAACTATCCCCCAATCAATATAGAAATGAAGTCTTCAACTTGACGCTACCTTCACTACAAAAAAAAGTTTCTGTTTCCGTTTCTATTTCAGAAGTTATTTCAGGTGCGACGGTTCCAACCGCATTTCGGCGTTCCCCCAATTGCCACGCGAACATTTAGTACACTTGTGACAACAAGCTTATTTATATCGATCACGAATGAACGAAAATTTCTCAACACCCGAATTTTTTCGCTGCTCGTATTTTTTGAACGGCCGTCTTTTCTCCACGCCGGTATTTTATCAACGCTTTCATTTTCTCAACCCCCGTATTTTCTCAATACCCATAATTTTTCATCGCCCGCATTTTCTCAACGCCCGTATTCCCTCAACGCCCGTATTCCCTCAACGCCCGTATTCCCTCAACGCCCGTATTCCCTCAACGCCCGTATTCCCTCAACGCCCGTATTCCCTCAACGCCCGTATTCCCTCAACGCCCGTACATTTTTACCACACGATTCACGCACAGAAGAACAACTCAAGAAACAGGAAGTGATAAAGGAATGCCAAGAGCGCGATGAGATCACCTCCTCGTACAGGGAATTATCGCTACCTCACACCTCGCATCCGACCCAGCACGCTCACCTGACGAGCTCTCGGATCACCGCCGAAGTCACGGCAGCGATCATGTCACTGTTGACTGCTCCTCCTTCTGCCTGTGGCTTCCCGCTGCACATGTTAAAAAAGATTGTTGGATTGTAGTAACACGTTTAAAGATTTTTGGATTGTGGATTGTAGTAATACGTTAACAGATTTTTGGATTGTAGTAACACGTTAAAAAAAGATTTCTAGATTGTAGTGACACGTTAAAAGATTTCTGGATTGTGGGAACACGTTAAAAGATTTTTGGATTGTAGTAACAAGTTAAAAAATTTCTTGATTGTAGTGACACGTTAAAAGATTTCTGGATTGTAATAACACGTTAAAAGATTTTTGGCTTGTGGTAACACGTTAAAAGGTTTCTGGATTGTAGGATAAGCTAGTTACAGCGTTCCTGACCACAATAAAGGTGTTCCAAAGAGAGGAAGGATGGAGGAATCTTTTAGTATAGAGTTAGGAAACGCGAAATTCATGCGCAAGGTGTGTTTCCATACAAGATTTAGTAAGCAATGAGGAAAATGGCTACCATTAAATGTACCGTGCCTTCATTAAGATTTAATCATGTATATATGAAAGTTGAGTTTCTGATTACTGGTCGGCCATCGGCATAATGAAAACTCCCTGAGTGACCACCGGTGGTTCACGTCACAGTCAACGAGTTAAAAAGCTATGAATAAATTTGGATTCGAGTGGCACTGTAGGTGTTCAGAGAAACAGACACATGAAGTGTATAACTTTGCCCGGAAAATGGTAATTTCAACGCAATATCTGCCAAATTAAAAAAAATGTATAGGATGAAACAATCAAGTCAAAATGAAAAAGTTTAAGCTTCCTTGTATCTAATGTACTAAACATTCACAATGAACAATAAATAAATGAATTCTTGGCAAACTTTTGCTCACAATCTAAGACAAGAGAACCGAGTTACGGCAAAGTTCAGCATCGAGGGAATTCCAAAACTGTTTGCCAAGTGATGAACTTCTCGCCATCACACGCACCAGTTTAGGTGCTACTACCCAGGTAAAAAATAAGACGTTTTCAAGTGGTTTCTGTGCCGCGGTAGGGAAGATTCTAGCCGTGTTTTGGTCGCCATGTCCACTTTATAATAGAGCAAGAGTTCGATTTTCCCGGCTTGTTTACGTTCAAATTAGACTAGCGGATAGCCATTGAACGGGAAATTGTGGTCGAGAGCGGCCTATAGTGACCTTCCGCGGCCATGTTTCACTATGTTCTGCTACCTGTCGACCTAAACACGGCATGAATTTTTAATGGGGTATGGCGTGAGGTCTACCGCCATATATCGCCTACCCAGGTGCAGTTTGAAATGTACAAATTGAGTGGCTTATCGCTAAATTAAATGTATCAAAATAATTAATATCCATTGGTAATCTAACCTAACCTCACGCTATAATACTAGCTCGAGGTAAATCACATGCTATATAGTGTGGTCCCCCTCACGCTATGTATACAGCAGCACCACAGTTTCTTCATGAAATTATCCGGTAGCAGCCAACGATTTCACGTGTTTTATGGGCTTCAAATTAAGTGCTAAGACTCGGTTACGAAGTACTGCGGTTCTCCCCACGCTGATTTGAAGGCAAATTTCGAATAGAATAGAATCAAAATAGACTGCAATTCCTTAAGAAGTTAACTTCGTTTGCACGGTTGCTACGGCTGGTTGTAGGTATATGGATTGAAAACCCGAGTTTACTGCTCGAACACATTTCTATCGTTTCGAGATAGTGTAACAAATGTCTAAGCACGATGGTATTTTACCTCGTAGGCTAAAATTATTTTTTTTAAAGTACTGGAACAACTAAAATGCTGTTCATTTATCCCAGCATACAGCAGAGAAGTTTACTTAGTGGTACACTAGTTTTCCACATTGCCATAGCCAGGAAACTTTGAACTCAAAATTAGAAAACTACTATAACGCTGTTCATTTATACCGGCAAGAAATAAAGAATTTTACCCGCTGGTACACTACTTATTGACATTGCCATAGCAAGGAAAATTTGCATTCAAAATAAGGTTACTATTATCATGCTGTTCATTTATACCGGCACGGAATACAGGATTATACCTTGTGTTAAGCCCAATACGTAGTCAACTTGTTCAATTCTCACCTTATGTTCTGGACGACTTGGGCCACGATGCCTCCAATGAGGTTCTGGTTGAGTCCAGTTTTCTGCTGCACTTGCTCGGCCTCCCGCGAAGAGTTGTTACTGAAGATGGTACACAACGACGCACAGCCGACACGGTTAGTTAAAACGCTCGAGTCTTACGATATGTAAGACTACGTCTCACGATAGTTAAGAAACCTGCGTCTCATCTCAAGATAGTCGTGAAACTTACGTCTCATCTCAAGATAGTCGTGAAGCCTACGTCTCATCTCATTATAGTTAAGAAACCTACGTCTCATTTCACGATAGTTAAGAAACCTACGTCTCATTTCACGATAGTCGAGAAGCCTACGTCTCACGATAGTTCAGAAGCCTACGTCTCACGATAGTTCAGAAGCCTACGTCTCACAATAGTTGAAAGGCCTACATCTCACACTAAAGCTTAAATCGTCAAACTACCGCTTGAATAAATGTTCAAATTCAGTAATGAAGCCAGGAAATTATTGAATTCTCATTAGAAGGACTTTAGATGTAAAAAGCGTATTACATCCCGACAAATGCTTGGTGGGTTCCATTAATTCTTTGTCTGAATACGCGTACTATACAGCAATACCTTGCTAAAATCAGAAATATCAGGAGTAAGACAGAAGGACCTCCCATAAGCGATATTGTGCATTTTGCATTCTCAAAAAATCTGCGACAGCTCGAACTACGCTGGCACTGTCAATTAAATCAAATCAAACAAAAACAGGTTTTTGAAATTGCCATGGCAAGGAAACTTTGAACTAAAAATAAACTTTCTCAACGAAGTACCTTTGTGACCAGGCCAAGCCTGTAACAACTAATGATACCAAAATCAAATAGCCTTAACAAAATAATTTTGCGACTAGGTCAATTCTGTCAAAACTCTAAGGATTCAAAGAAGCAGCATTCTAACTGACTGCTCTGCCATTAACACCGAAACCTAATACATATATACTGTATCAATAACACAAAAGTTCGACTAGAAAATCGAAAAAATTACTATTGTGTCTTCTTCAAATATTTTTCCTTACCTACGACTAATGTACAATTCATAACATGAATTTACATACAAAACATCTAAATAACATGAAAATTATAACAAATAGTTCAGACATTAACAAAAACATTACAACTATGTTAAAGCAAAACGCATCACGCATTCATAACGCCAAGGCCAAGTTGTTCTTTTAACATTCTTTTACAAAGCAGAACAATTAAGATTGCCATTAACTGAAATCAGTGCACTCGGAAAAAAACGTCATTTAAAAGTTACAACACAAGGCTTACGATTGAAAAACTAACCGAGAAGTGTGACGGATATATAAAATCAAAAAAATTTTCCAGTGAAAAAATAGAGCGTCATGAAACCAGAAGTGGCCTCAAAAATAACGGGCGAATATTCACATATCACTTTTGGAGGAAGTTTCCACGAAATTAATGAATGAGCACATGATGAAAACGTGTGGTGGATGACCTGCGCGTGACTTGAACAGAAATACAGGGCGCGGCAGTCAATCCAGCAGCAGATTTTCACAAGTGTGATTCTCCTAAATCAGACAAGCCCCGTGTGGCACACCATCAAATTATGCAAGACACGTGTGGCACAGCACCAAACTATGCAAACTTGAGCGTAAAGAAGTGATCGATTCGAATGAAAATGCAACTGAACAGTCGATTGAAGAGTAAACTAAAAATTCAATAACTTTAGTAACATTGAACACAGCTCGCGACTTCACATCTCACAGTGCCTGAGGTTCGCAGGACGCGGTATTTTAACTCACTTCACAACTATAGACGCAAAATTTAAACATGCATGCTAGTGAAAAGGAATACATTTTTTAGGCGCACAAAACATTGCGTTACAAATTAGGGGAAAGTATTCATCAGCCATGAATGCAAACGTAGCAATAATTATTATTAGTCTCATACATGAAAAATACATAATGATGCAAGTAACAAAGTACGCAGTGTTAACAGGTTAAACCTTATAATTGGAAAATAAAATAAACAATTTTAATAAAAGATAGTTACAAATACTCATTTCAGTAAAAGAAAAGTGCCACGATTCACGACAAACGCACAAGCGTACTTCACAAATCTAACCAAACGCTATGTTTCGTAACAGGGTGACTGACGTACGTTACTACGAAAAAAATGGCTATTCTACTGAATAAAATTAATTTCTTAACAAAAGTTGTATGATCACACCAGGGAAATAAATAATCAAATATGACAAAAACGAGCATCAAGCATTCTAACTTGTGTATCGCTGGAAGACATCTAAGTAGGGAAGACTTCTAAGCATGGAAGACTTCTAAGCATGGAAGACTTCTAAGCATGGAAGACTTCTAATTTGCCTAGTTAAAGTTCGCTGCGAACGATGGATAAATTGTTAACGTGTCTCACAATTAACAAAAAAGGCACCACTACTGCGTTCTACTTATATTGCAGTTCCTATCAATAAATTATTAGAAACAGTCGTCCAATTCTTCAAACAGCACACACAAACCAAGGTTCAGAGCGGGGAATGATCGCGTTATGCTACAAAAAAACACACCGAAACTCTGGAAACTATGGGGCTCTACTAGGCACATTAGTATCTTTTTTCTGTTGAGTACTTTAAAAACATTGTACACTTTAGCGAATAATTATCATTCCTTTAAAACATTATCGTCATTGTTTTAAATGTCATTCTAAAGCATGGAAAACTTTAGAGCATTATTATCTTCCTAATTTTAAAGACTCTAGAAAATAAGAAGCATTTCAGGGCATAATCTTCCCCGTTTTACCATCCTTTGAAAACATGGGAAGATTAATATCATCCCAGTTTTAATAAGTTTTTCGAAAACGTAGCATATCTCTCATGCAGACACTTTTTTCCGGGCTTTTCCTACCTCGTAATCTCGAGTAAGGAAATATACTTCATCTTTCGAAATAAGTTAAAATTCAACATGGACTTCATAGTGCAATAAAAAAATGAACGAAGAGTAATAAAATATGAACTGCTACTCTTGACAACCTATGGTCCGGTTAATTAAATTAAAATCTTCCCTCCTTTGAAGCATTTAGAAAACCTCGAATGCTTACAACACGTGTGGGTCACATTGCAGTGCGTAAGAGCAAGTAGGGCGAGATAGGATCGCAGGAGACGTGCTAGTGGACAGTTCAGTGCAACCATAACGCAGGCAAGTCACCTGAACAGACTTCCAATGACCGCCGTCGCCGCCTGGCTGATCATGTCAGACTGCTGCTTTCCTTGTCCTTGCCCTTGTCCGCCACTGTTGTTTGTGTTGCGTAAATCCAGGGATGCATGAAACGAGTAATTCATCGTGTGCTACAAATAATCACGACTGTGCACGTCACACACCATGTTGTAAACCGGCATCGTTCACAGCACTTGTGAACAAATCTCACAGGTGACGATCATCCCGAAAACATGTGCTAAAAATAGGTCGTATTAAACATACTCCATAGATGAAAAATGATGCGGTGTTTCAAAAATGAGACTTCGCTCTTTATGAGATCAGAACAGATGTGATTGAACACGGTTCCCGCCATCTTGTTGCTCTCAAAATTAGTAAAAAATCGAATGGGAATGGATGTTGTGTTTCAGCAAACAGTGATACATTTCATCATCCTGTCCATCGGGTTTTTAAAATCCCCAAAGACTGATACCAGGACGCAATGAGGGTTACCCCAGGTCAAGCCGGAACTTTTTCCAGAACCTGGGTGAAGTGGGGCAATTAAGGCTAAGTTCTCCTTCTTTTCAAAGAAGAGAAAAACCAAATTGGCAATGCTGGGAATCGAAACGATAACTCTTCTTGGGAAAAGCGCGCTCCTAACCACTAGGCCGCGAGGACCCCGGCTTCTAAATCAACACACAAACATAAACATGGACTTGATACCGCAATTAAAAGATGACTAGAAAGTTAATTAGTAGTTAATATAGACAAAGTTCAGCCATATCTCATAAAGCGTAGTTGAAATCACGAAAATTAGAGAAATGTAGCTTTCAAAGGATAATATAGTACGGAAGAACAATATTCTCGCACACTACTCATTAACGCGAAAATTCTCACCTCTGACACCCAAATTTCCATAAATTTCATATAACATAGAAATTTTTATTTCATCAAAGATGAAAATGCATATTTCACATATGAAAATTATATAATTGTGTCTCCTACTCAAACTATTTTCTCACCTATTTCCTACTGCAAAATCGACGATCTTAAATCTAAACCATTTTTTCTAAATGTTTGCTATAATTACCAGAAAAGCGACATACTGAAAGAAAAATAATGAAAAATAATTATACAAATGTCTTTCGGGTCCCAGCTCATTGCTAACTTAACAAAAATCTATAAGTAATTTAACGATGTTCCAAACAAATAGTGAGAGGTAATATGCAGTTTTAAACATAGTATTACAACATAACAGGAATCAAAGTAATGTTACAGCAGAAAAATGTCCTCAGAAAAAGAACGCCAGTCAAAGTACCAAGACACAAAATAATCTATCAAATAATAATTTATTAATTCATCATAAATTTAGGTCATTTCACAGTATGATCACGAGTCCTTAATTGTTTTATTTCTTTTATTTCTCAGCGATGGGAATTCTTGATACATTTTCAATAGTTCCCTATTATATGAACTCCAAACGTTTCATTTTTCTCATGCTTTCTAACGATGCGTATTTCAAATGCCTCAATTTTCAAATCTTCCCTAATGATAGGAATTTCAAATAGTTCAATTTTAGTTCAATAAAATCGTTTCCAACACACAAAATCATCACATCCCTACATGCGAACTTTTTTCTAAAAATTGCCTACCTATTTGATATCCAATATAGATTGTACAATGAAATTTACGCCACCTATTTTAATCACTATACTTCACTAGCTTAAGATAGCGAGCAGGCATCTATGAATACAGGGCACGATCGAATGCATTGGAAGTTACTTTTCTAAAGTGAAGTTACTCTTCGTGTTTACGATCTAATTGATGGTATTTACGATACAGTGGGCTGATATTTTATCCAGTGGTACTCACGATGTAGAGAGCTGATAGTTTGTACAGTTTGTTGAAGAGAATTTATCGTACCACAAAAAATTTTCGCGATGATATGAAGATTACTATTTACAAACGGAAACTTCTCAAAATAGGGAGTTATGTTCCTATTTACAAACAGAACTTCCTGTAAATAGGGAGTTTAATTTTCTATGTACACAGTAAAATATCTCGAATTATTAAGTTTTATCTTTATTTACAAAAGATCTCCAATAACCCTCGGGCTTCTCTTCCTGGATGCCAAACGATTAACAAACTTTTAAAAGAAAGCTAACTTCGATTTGCGCATACGCTCGACTACTGGCTGAAAATGAGGTAAAGTGTTAGCCATAAACGTTAATGAAAACAGAGGTCAGGACAGATTTACTGAAGAACCGCATGCCTCCCTAAACTATAAATGATAAGTACAAAACAGAAAGACCGAACTCACATACTTACCCAACACTTTTGAAGCACCAAACAGAAATGCTAAAATTCTAACATTAACCACAACCTTCAAGTGAAGTTAGATAATCACTTGGCCCAATGAAATTCACATTACCAACGGATTCCAGTCTCTGAAGAAGTGGGTAGTTTCGATTAAAAATGTAAGCACAGCTGAAGATTTTCCTGAAAATTATTGCAAAATAAAATGATTATTCACAGCTGAGGTGTTATTCAGGAACGTCACCCTGAAAAAAAAACCGCATACACCCTCGCGTCGAAGTGACTTTGGCAAAAATTATTAAAGAAAGAGCCATTGCAGTAACACATTCAAGTCCATTGCCAGTTGATCAGGGTAAATGGCCTAAGATTTTTTTGAAAAGAAATTCACGAGAATTATTTAAACATCAGCAAGACAAGAATTATAGGGAAAAAACCTGAAAAAATATCATTACTAGGAGTCTGAAGAGAAAAACCTGAAAATAAAAGCACGTTAGTCTGTGCCTCCCATCGTCTTTTGGAAAATAAAACTTGAAATTTAAGTTTCATAACAACGGCAACGTGATTTTAAGAGAAGATTAAATCTGCGCACAGAAGTGGTCTTAAAAATTTCCACTTGGCTTTAATACCAGAAAGGAGTTGAAAACATACTTGCTAGCGTTGGCTGATTTCAATTCATGACACTGACACGTTGATGTATCAATACTTGTGAACTGAATCTATCCTCTTATTTCGCCCAATCTGAACATAATGCTCTCTCCTACACAATAGCCTTTCCTGTAACGTACAGCACTCTCCTAATATACTGCTCTATCCAAAAACACTGCTCGCTCTTTCTGAACATACTGCTCTTCCGAACCTTCTTCTTCATCCTAGCACGGTGCCCTATCCGAATACGGAGCTCCTTCCTAACATACCACCTATCCGAACATGCTGCCCTTTCGCGCTATGCAGATATATTCGAACATACAGCTTTCTCCTTCCATACTACGCTACACGAAAATGCTGCCTTTTCATACCAAGCAGCCCTATCCCAACATGATTTACCCGAACATTCTGCTCTCTTCTAACCAACCACGCTACACGAACATGCTGCCCTTTCGTAATACGCGGCCCTTTTCGAACAAACTTTACTCGAAAATTCTACTTTCTCCTCACATACTACGCTACACGAACAAGCTTTACCCGAACATGCGCTCTCTCCTTACATACCACGCTACACGAACAAGCTTTACCCGAACATGCTGCCGAAGCCGGAGATGAGGCCGCTCATATCGCCGCCGCCCTGCTGCTGGTGCTGCCCTTGTCCTGGCTGTTGCTGGCCGCCACTGCTCGTCAAAAAATAATGAACTCATCCTCACGAAACTTCAAATTTTTTGGGTAATAACCTCCGTAACTTGTAGTTCAGTGACCAAGAGATGTCGGTGCTGCTATAGCGTGTGGTCTAACACACTAAAGCATTTCTACCTCTGCTAGTACTATAGCGCGAGGTTAAGTTAGGTTGCTAATGGATTTTAATTATTTCCATACATTTAATTTAGCGTTCAGCATTTAATTTGTACATCTCAAACTACACCTGATTAGGCGATATGAGGCGATAGACTTAACACTTTGGTAGCACTGAAACCCGAATTTGTAGGATAATGACCTCCGTAACTTACAGGTCATTGACCAAGAGCTGTCTTTATTTATGCTGAAATTTATGACGAAATTTAGGGTCTCATTGACCTACTACTAAAATGAATCTGTGATTGAAGGTTACACAAATTTAGCTTGATTCAAAAAGATTGTAAAAATTTATTGACAAGTAGGTTCCTCATCAACTGCTCTAAATATATTGATTTTCACAGGTCTTTACGTTCACTATAACTTTTTTCTAGTAACATTTCTGGGTGAGGTCACAACTGTCGACGAAACGATAATCCGATAACACATCAAACGTGTTAGAGTAGAGAAAAGTACAAAAACAAATCTGCACGTAGTATTTTCCTTTGAAAAAATGTGTATATCAAATTGAGTCTGTGGTACGTCAAATAAAATTTGAAAACTTGGAGACGTTCTCACAATATCTAAATTTTCGATAGCATCTGAAAACTGCTTCAACATACACATACATCGCCCCAGGCGGGACATGCCAAGAAAATAAACACGTTCCTTGCGATGGGTTGAACTGAAGTTCAATATTCAATTCAAATTTAAAGTAAACTGTCATAAGCAATTTTGAAAATAGCAAACATTAACTGGACCGAGCATTCATTTAGCTTTAATTAAGTATTTATGAAAATTGAGCTTGTAACTACAGGTCGGTCTGCAGCGTTATGAAAATCCCTTGCATGATCACTGATGGCTCAGGTCGTAGTCACAGTGTCAAGTTCAAGAAATGAGTTCTGAGTAACAGAAATAACAATTCCCATCGTTCAAATATTTATGTTCAATCTGCGGAGCCTTTGACAAAACTTCAAGCACACTTTTCTCGCAAGGACAATCTTGCCAAAAGCACAGTCGGTTTTTGAGTTGTGCGGCACCATCTCATGCGACTCAAACCTCAACATACCAAGATCAAAATGGGATCAGGATCCCAGTAATGCGTCTAATACAATGCTTAATTTAAGGTATGAATAACATGGGACTGATTTTCATGCGTTTAAGAAGAGGTTCGTGCATCATGACACCGTATAACTCGAAGATCGGTTATATTTTTTCAGCTATGGTCAAAAGTGACTATTAAATTAGAAGTCACCTCACCATCATTTATCCTCACCCGCTCATCATTCCACCAATGAGGTTGGAAGCGAAACCGAGCATGTCTTGACCACCTCTTCCTTGACCGCCATATTGTTCTTGACCGCCATACTGGCCTTGGCCGCCATATTGTCCTTGACCGCCATATTGGCCTTGACCGCCATATTGGCCTTGACCGCCATATTGGCCTTGACCGCCATATTGACCTTGGCCGCCATATTGCCCTTGGCCTTGGCCGCCGTACTGATCATACCCTCCATACTGACCAGGCTGCTGACTGCAAGGGGTTCAACCAGTTAAGGATTATTGACGCATTTGCGCTAATTTTCGGTACCAAGACTTAGACTCCAAAGCAAGAAGTTGTACGTTAAATATAAGAATAATAATTCGTACACCTCATTTTTGCGTTACAAGACATCCGCGAAGAAAAGGAAAATTTAGTTTTAATATGAATGTGTCTGAAAAAATCAATTGTCCGGTCCAATTGGCAAACTATGGAAGTCCTTCCTGATCCAAAAATAAACTCTTACGTTCAAATGACGACTCCGAAAAGAAGGACTACTCAGTTCAAATTTGAGCAGTCACCCAAATCTGAATAACAAATAGCCCCGTTTAATTATCAAAATTTGAAAATCCTTCCTGATTAAGTATAAAATCCATGCAAAATGAAAATAGCTGCAAGGTAGAACGACCGAAACATTTTCCGGGCAAATATCGCCACAAGTAAACATGCTCAGTGCTTCGACATTAGATTGTTTGATGTCGTCCAGATACTAAAATGGGAGAAATAATGCTCACAACTTACAGACATGCTCATTTAAAACCCATAAATAAAGAAAATTGGGATTCCTAAAAAATATTTATATGGTTTAGGAATGAAAAAACAAGTTACATGAATTAGGAACCTAGTGGTAGCCGCACTATTATCCTTGAAACACTTCCTCTTTTTGAATTTTAATCCGCTTTAAATTATCTAGAAGGTTTAAGTGAGGCAAAACAGGTTGTTATTTCAAGAAATCGATCCCTACCTTCTATCGAATTTCCCACCACTGTACGCCAATTTTGATACAAATGACAAAATGACACCGAAATAAGGAAAATCTTGCACTGCACATTAAAGTAAAACATTATGCGCTAACGTTATTTTTCACTCTTGACTGCGAACACGTTGACTGCGATGGGTTAAACTAAGGTTCAGTAGTCAACTCAAATTTAAATTCAAAGTCGTCAGAAATTTTACAAAATACGAAACATTAACTGGGTCCATTAAATTCCATTAATTTTAAAATTTTATTAAAACTTTTTCAAATGAACCATCAATAGGTTGTATCGTAGTCAACGTGTTAAGACTCTGCTGAAGGAGTGGGGATCCCCTTTTACATCGTTTACAAGTCTTCTCTGCTAAAAATGTGCACGTACAAGTGGGATAATTTTAGTTTAATTAATAAAGTTCACAGTGAAGCCACTTACCCTCCTCCGTATTGTTGCTGCCCTTGACGCTGCCTGCCGTCAAAAAGAAATACAGCAGTTATTACATTGAAAAAAAATACTTAAAAAAAAATGTTCAGCATTTGATGGCAACAGGTTGAGTCTAACTAAACACAGAATAAATCGGATAAATACTGTTTGTTACCTAAATACATTTTTTATGGTGTCCATCCTAAAATATGCTCCAGCTGACGCTCGGATCAATGATACAGATAACTTCGAAAAGAAGACTGAATACTGTATTTTAGATTCATTTCCTTAATAATTTGAGAACAAACACCGTACGTAAATGAACAATCGGTTACACTTGCTAAACTATATGTTAATTCAATCACCCACATAACCCACTTTCATCTAATTTTTGCAACTTTTGAAAAATGAAAGAATATATGTTTATCACCCATGTACGCACATTTGTTTCGTTTACTTTCACACCTCTGTAAAGAACGGACAAAATTCAGAGCAACGATGAAAATATTAAGCAAATCACGCGAATTAACAAAAAGGATTACCAATAAAATCCCATATATTTCATACTTTAACATCAATATCTTTTAACTCGATGCAGTCATTATTTCATTAGCCAAGAGTGCTTTACTCGGTGAGCTCAACAGCCCGTGTTCGAGAGCAACAAGATTACCGACACACAGTGCACGTCTAAAATTATTTATTTCAGTACTGACTGTTGTCGCTGAACAACACGCAAGAAACAAAAGAAAGTAGCTTGGCCTTTACGAGGTCACACAGTACGAACACTCCCGAACTGACGAGGATATTCCAACCCAACATTCCTTAATCCAACCAGCTTCTCAAGGATTAAGATCATCTATGAGGACATACTCTATAGTCGTTTCTAAATGTCGTTTATAGATGTTAATGCGTAGTTGGTATGTTTTGTGTTTGTCGTTTATATGTCTTTTGTAAAGGCTCATATACTGTGTTTAAATCTTTTCACTTTATTCATTAAAACATATACATTATTTAAATGACGCACAAGAGTTTTTATGTAAGTTATAGGTTTCAATAATTGTTCATATGTTATAGTCTGCCAGAAATCTTCTTCCCAATTCAGATGATTCACTGAAAATTTCAGAATTTCCAAACAAATTTTCCAAACTGAATTTTTCAAACAACAACACAACGGCATTTTTTTCAATCGTTAAACGAATTATACTTCCATCATACAATAGAATATAGTGTAGAAGTTCCCAATAAATTCATTTTCGCATAAGAATCAGCAGAAGTAAATTTCATGCGCCGAGAATTTCATAGTAAATGTTAAGCTTCGTAGCCATGTATTAAATACTTGAAAATTATCATTGCAAACTAATTAAGCTCGGACGACATTTCAATTGATAAACACCACCAAACAACAAAAGTTACGTTTTTCAGACACCTTGGGCCACCATTGTTGTTTCGTGTTTTTTTTCTATTGTTTGGTTTGGTTTTGAATTTTGTATAACTTCACCTAAACATCGGAAAACCATTAAAGGAATATTTGACAATTAATTAATGCGACATGTTTTTCTTTTTGAGAAATTAATGTATCGTAGAAGCCACGCACGAACGTCTTAATGCGTCATTTTTTTCTTATGAATTCATAAATCGTATAAGCCATGCACGAACATCTTTATGCATTATTTTTTTCTTTTGAAGAATTCATACATCGTAGAAGTCCTGCACGAGCGTCACTCAAGCTATGAAGTGCACAATACGAGTAGACTACGACCAGAGAAACGAACACGTGACAACGGAAGAGAAACTCAAGGCAGGGTCACAGGCCGCCACTGGCCTTGTGCCAAACTGACGACGGCGACGATCTCGGCAGTCGCACGTCGGCTGAACACGAATTGGAGAGACAGAAGGAAATTGCAACTTAAAAGCATAGCGCCACCCGGGAAATTTGTTTTGACATTTAGGCAGTGGATTGAACAAGATTATCAAAATTAGAGACAGATGGAAACTATAACTTAGAAGCATACCGACACCCGGGTGGTATACTTTAACATTTAATCTGTGAAATGAACGAAATTAGAGACAGACAAAAACTGCAACTTAAAAACATATGCATAACGTCACCCGGGAAGTTTACTTTGACATTTTAGCCGTGGAATGAACAAAATTATCAAAATCAGAGAGACAGAAGGAAACTTCAAGTTCGAAGCATACACAGACTACCAGCCAGTAAGTGTGCTTGAACTTTTAAGCTGTGGGATGTACAAAATAATTACAATTTGAGAGAGAGAGATTGTAAACTAGAAGCATACACATACTGCCACACGAGAAGTATGCTTCAATATTACAATGTCGAATGTACAAAATTTTGTTCTTCTTTTAGCAAGAAATAGAGAAAATTGTTCGACGGTGTAGTTTTGAAAAAATATCAAACAACCGAACGAATTGTGAAAACATGGAGAAATTTGATAAAATACTAAATAGTGGGTGCGTCAAATGAATATACAGGTTAAGAACTGAGAACTAAATTGAAACTATACATCGATGAACAATGAAATATTAATCAATATGTTGCAAATGTAAAAAATTGTCCAAATGTGAAAGAATACGGGAAAAAATGCAAACTAAGGGTGGAGAAAATTATACAAAAACCTCACCAAAATCAAAACGAAAGCGCACTCAAAATAACTTGAACAAGTAATCTAAACGAAAGAAATAGATATAGCAAATGACACTGAAAAATCAACCCTGTAATATTGTGACAAAGCACCACACGCATGGCTGGAGAAGGAGGAAGAAGCTGTGAGCGCGAGGTTGACACGCGTGGAGAGACAACGATAATTATCTGTCATCCTATCCTTTTCAATGATAGACAGCGCTTAATCCGAATTAAAGATAGACAGCGCTCGCCATACATGGAGGGACTACGATAATCTGTAATCCTAATCAAAGATGGACAGCGCTCGCCGTGTATGGAGGGACTACGATAATCTGTAATCTTAATCAAAGATGGACAGCGCTCGACCAGCATGGAGAGACCACGATAATGATCTGTAATCCTGCATAATGAAACCGGTGGCGCACGTTACGGCCATTGTGTTAAGAAAATTGGCGAAAATGAATCTTGTTAACCCCACGTCTCCCGATATTGAACTCCTTAAAAGTGGCGGGTTAAACTGACTTACATTGTCCAACTCGAGATTAAAGTCCATAATAGCATTCAATAATAAAAATAACCGACATTTGACTATTGCGAGTTCTAGGCGGAAGCTTGTGTACAGAGATAACATTCTTTAACCTGGTGGCAGTAGCACGTGTGTGTAGGGATGCCGGAGGTAATGAAGTGGCTTTAAAAACTCGTCTCGATGGTGATGTCATCAGGGTGTAGCGGCGACTTTCAGGAAATGATGCGTATTTTGTGGAGAGAACGCAGGCGTAGCAGCCAGTTTCATGAAATAATACGTGTTTTGTGGAGAGAACGGAGGCGTAGCAGCCAGTTTCATGAAATAATACGTGTTTTGTGGAGAGAACGCAGGCGTAGCAGCCAGTTTCATGAAATAATACGTGTTTTGTGGAGAGAACGCAAGTGTAGCAGCCAGTTTCATGAAATAATACGTGTTTTGTGGAGAGAACGCAGGTGTTGCAACCAGTTTCATGAAATAATACGTGTTTTGTGGAGAGAACGCAGGTGTTGCAACCAGTTTCATGAAATAATACGTGTTTTGTGGAGAGAACGCAGGTGTTGCAACCAGTTTCATGAAATAATACGCATTTTGTGGAGAGAACGCAAGCGTAGCAGCCAGTTTCATGAAATAATACGTGTTTTGTGGAGAGAACGCAGGTGTTGCAACCAGTTTCATGAAATAATACGCATTTTGTGGAGAGAACGAAAGCGTAGCAGCCAGTTTCATGAAATAATACGTGTTTTGTGGAGAGTGAACGCAAGTGTAGCAGCCAGTTTCATGAAATAATACGTTTTTTTGTGGAGAGTGAATGCAGGTGTTACGGCGAGTTTCATGAAATAACGCGTATTTTGTGGTGGAAGCACAGGTGTAGCAGCCAGTGGCATGGAATAATGCGCATTTAGGAACAAAACACAAAAGTTTACTTTGCAGAATAAAGGTGTGCCTATTAGTGGCCGTTTAACTAAAAGCTAAACTTAAATTTGGGTTTAGGCTAATCACAGTAAATTCAATTAATCATCGTTTATGTACCGAAAAGTCGATTTAAAAACAAATTAGCGCCGTTAGGGATACCCATGAAACAAATCGCATTGTGAGGTAAGAATGCCTGTAGAGCAAAGGTTCTCAAAGTGGGGTGTGCGGACCCCCAGGGGTCCGTGGCACTTTTAAAGGGGGTCCACAAATTTAATGAATTCAACAGTGGATGCAGTTAAGGTATTTATTTACAGCTTTCCATGACTGTAAATACTTTGAAACAGTGCGTACAATGTATTTATACATGTATTCTTGAGAGGAGCACATGTGAGGGGTCCTCAGCTTATTTTTGTGTAATAAAAGGGGTCCTCAGTTGAAAAAAATTCGAGAATCCCTGATATAGAGAGCAAGCAATTCTAAATTATTTTTCAATGTTGAATTGGCTGATCTACCATAAGTGTTAGATCGAAATTAAATTTTTCATTTTTGTAAAATTTACTCGTGACTTGTTCACTGAAAACCTCAGTCACTTGGAGGAGAGTATGAATTTTAGTTAGTCCGGGAAGTTTCAATACAGCCACAGACCACGTTTGCGTGTAATTTTTCCTTTACTCGATGCTAAATCAGACGCCATACCTGCAGCCATAATCATTTTCATCTTAGCCTGGGAGAGAAATACCACTACTGGATCTATGAGACCCGTCAAGGAAATACAACTATACGGGAATAAGCATTCCCTGAGGAAAGAAGTGAGGTCCCGAGCTGAAGATTAGGTTAGACTTCTTTTTATTTTGATAAAACAGGATTTTTGTTCTGTGACCGATCATCTTTTTTCGGTTCACTTGTGTCTTTTAGGCATTTATTATTTTCTTTAAAACTTTAATCTCATAAACTTCTATCAATCTTATTTTTTATAGACGCAGCGTGTGGGGGCACACCTCATCCACAGATTGCCGGTTCCATTGACGCCATGATGAATTGTGCCTTCCTCTTTCCGCTCTTGCGAATACCTTTGCTGTGTTTAGAAGGGCTTGAACTCGATTAAAATTTTCAAGAAAATTCACAAGAATTTATTTAATTCAAATACGTGTTCACAAGGCCATGTTTTTTTCGCGGAATGCAAACATATCCAAATGACAAAGAACTCGTTTTCCCTATTACTTCTTGTGCCTAGAAGAATCCTTTTTTTAGGGTGGAGGGGAGGATAGAGTGTTCCGTTTGACCTTCCTGGAGGACCTTCACGGTCTGGTCGATACCGCGTCTCCCGCTCTTGCAGAAAGGACCCGACTTGTCTGCGTTGGTGCTTACGTGGACTCGAGCTTGTGTTTATACTTGATCTGTTGTGAACGAAATGGGTATCCACTTTACCCCAAAAAGCTGTTTAACACGTTCACTGCCAATTTACCACTAAGCTCATTTACGTATCCATGTGAAAGAACAGCTTTCAATTATTTCAACTTCTTTTTTACAAGAGATTTAAACATATGACGTAAAATATCATCAAGCAATTGCACTTTCACACTTCTTAGGAAAGATACAATAATTCTTTCGAGAATTAAAGTCGCTTTTTAAACTGCTACTTACAGCCTTACTTACATGAGACCGCTGGACGCATGCGTGCGTCAAGAGGCAGCGAACGTATTAAGATCACATAATGACTTAATATATTGTATTTTTTGTTGAGTTGGTTCCTCAGTGGCTGTTTCTCCCTCACTCTGACCTCAATGACAACCTGATGCCAGTGTCAGTCTAATGACAATAGTTGTTATAGAGCTGATTTAAGAAAAAAATATTGACGCAAACGGGTTAAAATAATCACTTTATCATCAATATTTACATGACCTTCTGCTCTTTTTTTGTTGATAAATGACAGATGTCCATAAACAGGCCCTTTAACAGCTAGCACTTTGCAGTGTTCCTATTTTAAGAGGTCAATATGGACACTCGTGCTCGAATAACTCGGTAGTACCTCTTGAATCGCCGGAGGCAAAGCACGTTTAATTGCTTTCACCTTGGAACTCTCTCAAGTAACTAAAACTTTCATGTTCCTACTTATTTCCACCTTACATGCTTGCACTGCTTCCCTTGGATCAAGCAGATTGCCTTTTCCTGTCAATGAGTTCCAAAGGGTATGATATGTTTTTCTAGCATTACTGGACTACTTGAGCCTTACTGAACATGCTATCACGGCTTCCATTTAAAGTCATATAAGAGTTTTGAATGCGAGTAAAGAAGAGGTGCGGACTCCAAAAAAATGCGCATACCTTGGCTTTGTTTTTCTCTCCTACAATAGGTATCTTTCAAACGAATAAGGTGCTACCTGGTGTATAGTTTCCTAATATACAAGGCAACACAAAAACTGATCCCGTTTAGTATCCATGTTACTAACTAACTGGTAGCCTTTAATCACTCAGTTATAAATCCTAAGTTACTGCCAGTTTTTTCGTTGCCCAATATACAAGAAGGCACAAAAAACTGATCGCATCATTTATCTACGTTACAAACCATCAGGTAACCATCAGTCACTCAGTTATTAATCCTAAGTTACTGCCAGCCTTTTTTATTACTCACGATTTCGAAATAAGCTTACCTATCAAATAAAACCAGCAAGTGAACCTCATACTGACGAATTATTTTATAACATGCATAACACACAAGATCACGTCGAGAACGTGGGCTTTGCCAACAGGCAAGCGCGCTCTGTTCAGACTGTTGGCCGTGAAGAGGTTGCTGCTTGAGCTCCATTGATTTCCCTGCTTGATGCTTTCTATTTGGGCGCCAGTGCTTCTGCAACTCTAGAACTCGATCCCGGGTATATCATCGATGTTATTTCAATGCAAAATAAACCTAAGTCGTGATTATCTGTATTATTTGGAAATTTTATAGTGCTAAGTCCCTCACACAGTGTTGAGTCCCTCACACGGTGTTGAATCCCTCACACAGTGTTGAATCCCTCACACAGTGTTGAATCCCTCACACAGTGTTGAATCCCTCACACAGTGTTGAATCCCTCACACAGTGTTGAATCCCTCACACAGTGTTGAATCCCTCACACAGTGTTGAGTCCCTCACATAGTGTTGAGTCCCTCACACAGTGTTGAATCCCTCACACAGTGTTGAATCCCTCACACAGTGTTGAGTCCCTCACATGGTGTTGAGTCCCTCACACAGTGTTGAATCCCTCACACAGTGTTGAATCCCTCACACAGTGTTGAATCCCTCACACAGTGTTGAATCCCTCACACAGTGTTGAATCCCTCACACAGTGTTAAGCCCCTCACACAGTGTTGAATCCCTCACACAGTGTTGAGTCCCTCACACAGTGTTGAGTCCCTCACATAGTGTTGAGTCCCTCACACAGTGTTGAGTCCCTCACACAGTGTTGAGTCCCTCACACAGTGTTGAGTCCCTCACACAGTGTTGGGTCCCTCACACAGTGTTGAGTCCCTCACACAGTGTTGAGTCCCTCACACAGTGTTGAATCCCTCACACAGTGTTGAGTCCCTCATACAGTATTGAGTCCCTCATACAGTATGGTGTCACCCATACAGTATTGCGTCACTCATAGAGTATTGTATCACTCATACAGTATGGTGTCACTCATGCAGTATTGTATCACTCATACAGTATTGTATCACTCGTACAGTTTTAAATGTCACTTTTTAAAACGTGGCTTGTGATCTAGGGTATAATCCTGCGTTAGCCTGCGTATAACTAAACTTCATCACTATCTCTGAGCAAAAATTCCGTAGTGTAAGATGTATGTAATTGACTCACTTGAGTTGCTCTAATCTTTGCATTCTACCCATACATTAACTTTTGAGTGATCCGAGCTGTTCGTCTTTCCTAAATAGAGAAACTTACCCCAATATTTTGAGAACGTAATCTCGAATGTAATCAAAAATTAGGGTTCTTTGTCCGAAATATTGCCCTCGCACACCATAATTCGGCCACGTCAAACCATTTGGAAGCGCAGTACTCTGATTTATTTGCACTAACCTAATAAAACTATAAGACAAATAAATCCTACTCAGTTTACCCTGCAAGGCACATTTAAAGTCATTTACAAAGCAAGTCCACAAATTAAGAAACGGTACAAACTCTTTAAAAAGCAAAAAACTTGAATAATGAAAAGTTTAAAGACACACACTTCTTAAAATTCACAAACTTTACAAAGTAGTAGTCAAGAAAAGGTACACACTCTCAAAAAATGCAATGAACTTGAAAAAACTATAAATAAATAAAAAATACACATCCTTAACATGTTGACCGCGATGAGTGAATATCCAACTCAAATTTAAAGTCAATTGTAGTTGGCCATTGTAAAAAATGGCAAACATATTAACTTGATCGTGCCTTCATTTAGCTTGAAATATTCATGAAAACTGAGTTGGTGATTGCTGGTCGATCAGCAGCGTCATGAAAATTGCCTCCGTGTACACGGGCGTCTCACGTCGTGGTCAAAGTGTTAAAAAACTACGAAAACCTCAACAAATTTCCAATGTTTTTAACAGGTTGCTTGCGATATGGCTTATCGATGGCTCACACTTATTATTCTTCCTGCTGCGAAACGACCCATCGACAGGTCGTTCGTAAAAATCGAACAATCTTTTTTAAAATAAATGGTATTTAATGGACCCAGTTAATGTTTGGTATTTATACTAATCACTTTGACTACAAAATTGGGAGTTGAACAATAAACTTCAGCTTGAACCATAGCAGTCAACGTGTTAATTTACACGTCCGAGATAACACACACGGCAAATAAATGGAGAATTTTTAAAAATACAGACACTGACCTGCCGTCATTTTGAGACTCATCCAGAATCTCCTTGCCGACGTCCTTCAGGAAGTTGAACATCCTGTAGTGTTCACCTGTTCTGTCGCACTGTTATTGCCTTAAGTAATGCTGTAGGGAATATTATACAGGTATTACAAGGAATATTATACAAAGAAACGCGGCCTTAAGGAAACGCTGCTATAATGTTCTTTAAAGCGTTCCCTTAAGGCACTTTTGTCGCCTTAAGGAAATGCTACAAGAAATATTACACAGGTATCGACTTGCATTAATATGAAAAACGTTATAATCATTATTTTTTGCAACTCAGCTTGAACACTTTTTTGTTTTCCATAATTGTAGAAGACATTTAAGGAACGATTTAAAATTAAAACCATACGGAAAAAAAATTTGATGACACTGTATTCAATCTATTAAATCTGAGGCTAGAACGCTCAACAGAATTTCAGTTCAAGGATTTACTGAGCTATATCATTATACTTCCGTATAGATTTCGCAATTAGGGAAGCTGAGAAAATCTTTTACGCGAAATTCAAAAATGTTAGATGACAGTCAACATTTGAAACATTATCATTCTACGGAAGCTTCAAGAGGTTTTCAATGCAAAAACATCGCATACGTTAGATCTACAGGGCGGCGCAAAAGTAACGCACCCTTTTGAAGGTAAATTTTAAAGATTTTTTACCGCAATATACACTGGGTATCTGTAGACAGGATACGACATGTAAATATACTTTAAGAGTTCCTCTATCGTTTGCAATTAGCCCTATCGTTATACCTTTCATAGTTAATTCATTATTATTTTTTTTCAAGGGTGCGTTACTTATGCGCCACCCTGTATCACGATCGCCTCGTAACGACAAAAAAATATTATTCCTGCTGGAAAAATCCTCTAGCTGGAATTCCACCACTTTTAGAGAAAAAGTAGGAAGTAAATAATAATAAACTCAGTTAACGACAACTTCGGTCAGAGACTATTTAGTTGTCGCTTTGGTATTTCTACCAAAGGTTGTTTTTCATAGTTATAATATTATCAATTTAACAGCCTATCACTAAAGGTAAGTCAATTACAAGACAAAGTCCCTGAGACACAAATTAGGTCGTAGGCAGCGTTTCGTTGTGTTTCGTTGCGTTGCGTTTCGTTGCGTTGTGTTTCGTTGCGTTGTGTTTCGTTGTGTTGTGTTTCGTTGTGTTGCGTTGTGTTGTGTTGCGTTTCGTTGTGTTTCGTTGCGTTTGGTAAACAAAAACTAGTGTTATTTTAACAACAGGGAAGCCTACCTAACCGTTAGCTCAGGCCCTCACATTGTCCCCCTGGGAGCGCTAGTTCCCATAGATACAATAGTTGTATCCCCCTGAGGGGATAAATAATTAAGCCTACCAACGTTCAAAATTGATAGTCATTGTAGAAAACCGTAAACGTTTCTGGTAAAGAAGGAAAAACGTACATATGTGCTACACACAATGTGTTCACAACACACACACAATGTGTTCACAACACACACACACAGTGTACACAACACACACACACACACACACACACACACA